>BQNB010111229.1:0-22395 GCA_026074375.1 Tanacetum coccineum
TTTTGTTTCTCGAGTTTCTTACGTCCTTGGATTCGTCATGAAGAGTACTATGTTTATAGAATATTAAGTTTTATAGATCAGATCTGAGACAGGAATTTTTTATATAAAATAACTTTTATAAAATCACTTTTGTACGATTAATTAACGTAAACTTGTAAATGTCATATCTTCTTCGTTATAAATTTGTTTTTCGAGTTCTTTACATGCTCACGATCCTTGTAATGAGTAATATTTTAATAAAATATAAAATGTATAAGTTAAGTGTTGAATTCCAACAGTAGGTATTTAAAAGTTAATTAGGGTTTTTAGGAACCTTGCACCATTATTATTACTTTTATAATTACTTTTATTTAAAATTACTTTTATTTAAAATTACTTTTATTTAGGAACCTTGCACCATTATTTTACCAATTTTTCTACCATATGTCATACATATAATAAGTCCTCTAATAGTCCATAACACTAGTTCAAATGAAATCCATGTCCTTGTGATCTTTTGATACACAAGTTTGTAAATAAACCTTCAACGCCATTTAATTTGTAAATCATTCATATAAATTATTTAACATTCTTACTAAGCATGTCCCTTCATTTCAAGTATTATTTTACTATATACAACATAAAATTTGAATTTAGTAAGCTCCTAAATACCTCATATATCATAAAAATGAATCTAGGTGGTGACTAACATATATAACAAATATGTTCATAAAAGATAATGAATAAATGAATATTGAATGCTTTAAACAGACCTTATAAAAGATAAGTAGGATGATGAACACAAGATATAAACCCTAACCAAGAAAACCCTAATCAAGAAAACCCTAGATATGTTTTCTTAATTAATCCTTGCTAAACCCGAATCCAAGCTTGCTAACACCTTGAGTAACCTTAGATGACCTTAGAATGAGTACTTGAATACTTGGAATACCTTGGATACAAAATTAAAATGAAACCCTAGTTGATATATATTGAGCTGTGGGTTTGAGCTTAATATGGGGAGGGTATAAGTGTTTTTCTTGCTTGCATGTAAGAGTATGAGCTAGTTGTCATGAGTCTTTCCTTTTATAGTATGCTTGAACCTTAAAACCACTTAAAAAGGAAAGCATGGGATGTTAGTGGGTTGAAGGACAAGTCAAAAGACCTCTCCTCCTCCCTATGCCAACCCACGGCTGAAAATAGGGGAAAGGGTACCATTGACATGCCAATTACTAGATATATGACCTTTAGGGTACAAAAACCACACTAGGTCCGGTTTTGAGGGGTTATACATAAATAAAATAAGTTAATTTTGGGTATTGGGTGTAAAAGTGGGTATTTATTTGAGTGTAGATGGGTAAAGGTGCTTCCGTGTATGTTCGAATGTAATTTATTGTGAAATGTAAGCGTTTTACATAACCAACAAAAATAAATTACCAAAAAGTTATAAATTATACTCCTAATAATCATATAACACTTGCTTGATGTAAACTTTAATTTGTTTGGTGTCCGTTTACATTGAGCGTTGATTTTTAGTTTACTCGATTTAACTATACGATAATAATTAAAAGCGAACGCGTAAAACTCTAAAAATAAATAATGGAATTTATTAAAGTAGTAAATAACCTGAAAATGAGAAATGTTACAATGGCGAGAATGTTGTTCGTATACCATACGGAAACAAGATGTTGATTGTCGATAGTGACAAGGGTGTGTCTCGACTAAGGGTCATATCTTATATTAAAGCCCGTAAGTATGTCGAGCGAGGTTGTTATTTGTTTTTGGCACACGTGACGGAGAAGAAATCAAAGGAGAAATGATTAGAAGACGTGCCTGTAATTTGTGACTTTCCTGAGGTGTTTCCTGAGGAGTTGCCAGGACTACCACCGCCGAGGCAAGTAGAGTTTTGAATTGATCTAGTACCGGGGGCTGCACCTGTTGCACGTGCACCATATAGATTGGCATCTTCTAAGATGAGAGAGTTGTCGGTACAACTACAAGAGCTGCTGGAGAAAGGATTTATTCATCCAAGTTCATCACCATGGGGAGCACCGGTGTTGTTTGTGAAGAAGAAAGATGGATCTTTTAGAAGGTGTATAGATTATCGCGAGTTGAACAAGTTGACTATCAAGAATCATTATCTTCTCCCAAGAATCAATAATTTATTTGACCAACTGCAAGGTTCGAGCATGTATTCTAAGATCGATATGCGATCAGGATATCACCAGTTACGCATTAAAGAAGAGGACATTCCAATTACTACATTTAGAACTCGGTATGGTCACTTTGAGTTCCAAGTAATGTCGTTTGGATTGACTATGCGCCGCCGTGTTATGGACTTGATAAACCGAGTATGCAAGCCATATATTGATAAGTTCATCATTGTGTCCATCGATGATATTTTGGTTTATTCCAAGGACGAAGAAGAGCATGGGAAGCATTTAAAGATTATTTTGGAGCTGCTTAAGAAAGAGAGATTGTACGCCAAGTTTTCAAAGTGTGATTTTTGGCTAGATTCGATACAATTTCTGGGTCATGTGATTGATCGTAGTGGTGTTCATGTTGATCCTGCCAAGATCGAAGCCATTAAGAGTTGGGCTGCACCAACGACGCCAACGGAGGTGAGGCAATTTCTTGGATTGGCTGGGTACTATAAGTAGATTATTGAAGGATTTCTTTGATTTTCAAGCCCTAACTAAGTTGACATCAGAAAAGAAAAGAAATATAGTGGGAAAAGAAGAAGAGGAAAGCATTTCAGACACTGAACAGAAGTGTTGTAGTGGCACCGATCTACGTTGCCCGAGGGAATGGAAGATTTTGTGGTATATTGCGATGCGTCACTTAAAGGTTATGGAGCCGTGTTGATGCAAAGAGAGAAAGTGATAGCGTTTGCCTCTAGACAATTGATAGTCCATGAAGAAAATTACACTACTCACGATTTGGATTTAGGAGCCGTTGTTTTTGCTCTTAGATTATGGAGACATTATTTGTATGGAACGAATGTGTGTTTCACCGATCACAGAGCCTACAATATATTTGAAATCAAAAGAGCTGAACTTGAGACAACGGAATGGATTGATTGTTGATTGATTTATGATTGTGAGATATGGTAACATCCTAAAAAGCAAATTTGTTGCAGACGCTTTAAGTCGAAAGTAAATGGAATAAGCCAAATGTGTGTATGAGCTTTGAAGATGAACATTACGCAAGATCAACACCAAAGCAAGAGTTCGTGAAGCTCAGGATGAAGTAATAAAAGGGATAACATTAATGGCAGCAAATTTAAGAGATTGATAAGCAAATATTCGTGTTTTGCCTCGATGGAACACATGTTTTGGAAATCGTGTTTGTTTGCCGCGATTTGTGGATTGAGGATTGGTTATGTCATGAGTCCGCATAGTCCAGTATTCCATCCATCCGGGATCGGACAAGATGTATCAAGATTTGAAGCCGTTATACTGGTGGCCGAATATGAAAGTTGATATTGCCACATATGTTAGTAAGTGTTTGACTTGTGTGAAGGTCAAAGCTGAGCATCAGAAACCGTCTGGGTTGCTGCAACAACCGGAGATTCCAGTTTAGAAGTGGGAAAGGATTACTATGGATTTTGTGAGTGGATTGCCAAGAACGCCGAGTGGATATGATACGATTTGGGTTATTGTCGACCGACTGACCAAATCAGCTCATTTCCTACCAATGAAGAAAACGAATAGTATGGAGAAGCTCACGCGACTTTACTTGAAGGAAATAGTGTGTAGGCATGGTGTTCCTGTTTTGATCATTTCGGATCGAGATAGCTGTTAATACAAATAATGTCTAAAAACGTTATTTATATTTTCCGACCTCTCAATGTTTTGATAATAACAAAATGTAAACAATAAAAATAAACGTTTACAAATTATTAAATGTAAAATTTCATTTCTAAGATTAGTGATCACTTAAGGTATGGACAAACAAATTAATTAAGCATGATTAGTGATCAAGAAAATATTTTTCTCATAATTCTCACTTTTAATTCTACAAAAGTATTTTCTCAAAAATACATTTACAAAATATTCTCTAATTAAAATAAAAAGTTTTATTAAAAACTTAAAATTTGAAATTCAAATTTGAAATTCAAATTCTCCCCCCAAAACGGAAACTTCTACACGATACAACCTTCCCCACAAAAAGACAAAAAATGGAGCGGAGTCTAGGCGGCGGCCCCCTTATAAGCCTGGCGCCCCCCTTATATATAAGGGACCGCCAGGACCGCCCCAAAGAGCCGTTGAGATTCTCTGCCTATAAATACTGCTCCATTACCAGCAGAAAAACATTCCTCTTTGCACGAAATTTTTTAGTCTTTTCTTTCTCTCTCTAAACCTTCTTTCTAATCTTCTGAAGCAGCTATATGAAAACTTTGCTTCATTCAGCACATAAGTGATTGAGCAAACCTATTAAAAGGCTTCAAAAGCTAATTAGTCAACTGGAGATGCATGGTGAAGTCATCCCTCAAGAAGACATCAATCAGAAGTTCTTGAGAAGTTTGTCACAAGAATGGACTATGCATACTATTGTGTGGAGGAACAAACCAGAAATTAAGACATTAAGTTTGGATGACCTCTTTAACAACTTGAAGGCTTATGAATCAGAGGTCAAGGGGACATCTAGCTCAACCACAAACTCACACAATGTAGCCTTTCTGTCCTCAAGCAATACTAACAGTGCAACTTAGAGCGTTAATAACTATCAGGGTGTAATACTGCTGGCGCTCCAAGGTGTCGTCTGATAGCTCCATAAAAAAAAAAAAAAACAATGTTTGAAAAATTTGAGTGATGCTGTGATTTATTCCTCCTTTGCTAGCCAACCAAGTACTCCACAGCTTGATAATGAAGATCTACAACAAATCCATCCTAATGATCTAGAAGAAATAGACTTAAGGTGGAACATTGCTATGCTGACTATGAGGGTAAGGAAGTTACCTAAAAGTAATACTGGAAAGGAAGTGGGATTGGGCAACAAAGAAAGAAATTGGGTTTTGACAAGTCCAAGGTGGAGTGTTTCAACTGCCACAAGAGAGGATACTTTGTAAGGGAGTGCAGGACACCTATGAATCAAGACAGCAGGAACAAGGAGCCTACAAAAAGGACTATGCCAGTTGAAGAAACTACTTTAAATGCCATTACTATCTAAGTGTGATGGCTTTGGCTTGTTTGGAGTGGACCAAGCAGAAGAAGGTTCCAATCAATTTTGCTTCTTGGCTTTATTCTTCAAAACAAAGTTCAAGTTCTTCTACAAAACTCTGGAGGTTATCTATGACTCAAATTATTGTTCATCTTGTTTAGATTGTGTTAAAGATCTAAAAGAAAAATGAACAATTTAGTTAAAGACTTAAGATAGCTAGGTAAGTTGTCGTCTCGTAATAAAAATGAAATTTAGAATCTGTAAAAGCTAGAATGGTAGTCTTTAGAAAAATGAATCTGTGTTTGAGAAGATATAAAACTCTTAAAATGTGATCTATTTAAGAAATTTTTAGATATTACAGAGCTTAAAAGGAAGTTAGAATTGGACTACAATAGAAAGGATGAGTTCTACTTACAGTATAAAAAATGGAAAACTCATAAGAAAAACTAAGTACTACTTCTAGACAGACGATATTAAGATAAGTGTAAAACAGGATTAGGGTATAATGCTGTCCCACCTCCTTATACTAGGAATTTTATGCCACCAAAATCTGATTTAGTTTATCCTAGTCTAAATGATTTTGTTGATTGGATTGAGTCTGTTAGTCAATCTGTAGTTGAAAAGCCTACTGTTGAGACAAATGAACCTAAGATTGCTAGGAAAGAAAATGAAGCCCCAATTATTAAGGATTGGGTATCTGATAGTGATGAAGAAAATATGCCTAATGTTAATACAGTTGAGATGTTTAATAAACCTAGTTTTGCTAAGATAAACTTTGTTAAGTATATCTAACGCAAGTAAAAATCTCCTAGCGAAAACTAGTTGATAAAAATCGGTTAAAACCACCTAGGTCCTAGGAGGAACAAGAGAAACTAGAACCAACAGATGTCTCAAAAATTAGGGTGTAATTTTGAGATGTGCAACAAAGCTTCTCATGTGTGTGGTAGTTTTGATCATTTAAAGAATGATTGCAATAACTGGTATAATGATGGAAAATTTGTAAAACTAGTTTGGACCAATGTTCAAAGGGTGAACAAACAGAATTTCTCTAACTTAACTCACCCCGGTCCAAAAAGAAACATGGTTCCAAGAACCGTCTTAACTAGTTCTGGCCTAATTTTAGTTAATACTGCTAGACTAGTTAATAGTGTTCAACCAAGAACAGCAGTGAATAATGCAGGATCCATGAAAAATGTTATTAATAATGCATATTCAACTGCTAGAAGGCCTTTTAACAAAATAACAACAGATAATAATAGTAATTTCACTAAAAAGGTTAATACTATAAAGGGAATAAGGGTTAATACTGGTAGGCCAAAAGCAGTTATTAGTGCTGTTAAGGGAAACAAGAGAAATGTTGTTAAGGCCTTAGCATGTTGGGTTTGGAGACCAAAGCACAAAGTTTTAGACAATGTCTCACAGAAACAATTGGTTGCATCAATGTCCTTTAAAAGATTTAACTATATTGATGCACAAGGCAGATCCAAGTCAGTAATGGCTTGGGTCCCCAAAAGAAACTAATTTTCCTACCATTATGTGCAGGGCAATCCACAACAAGATTTAAAGAATAAAGGAGTAATTAACAGTGGATGCTCTAGGCACATGACAAGAAACAAATCCTATCTTACAGATTATGAAGAAATTGATGGAGGATTTGTTGCCTTTGGAGGCAATTCCAAAGGAGGAAAAATTACAAGGAAAGGTAAAATAAGAACTAGTAAATTAGATTTTGAAGATGTGTATTTTGTAAAGGAATCAAAGTTTAACCTCTTCAGTATCTCACAAATGTGTGACAAGAAGAATAGTGTTTTTTTACTGATACTTAATGTGTTGTTTTGTCTCCAGACTTTAAGTTAACTGATGAAAGTCATGTTTTGCTTAAAGTTCCTAGAAAGGATAACACGTACATTGTTGATTTTAAGAATGTTGTTCCTCAATGGGGTCTCACTTGTCTCTTTGGAAAAGCCACACCAGATGAATCTTAATCTTGGATAGGAAGGCTTGGACTGTAAATTTCAAAAACAATGAATAAACTGGTAAGGGGAAACCTTGTAAGAGGTTTACCTTCAAAACTTTTTGAAATTAATCAAACCTGTATTGCTTGTTAGAAGGGAAAGCAACACAGAGCTTCTTGTAAGACCAAAACAGTCAGTTCAATCAGCCAACATTACAAATGTTGAATATGAATCTGTTTGGCCAACATTTGTAAAGAGTTTAATGAAAAGTTGTACATACCTAGTTGTTACAGTTGGTATTAGTAGGTTTTTGTTAGGTTTTCTTTTTAGCCACTAGGATGAAAACTAGTAAAATCTTAAAACATTCATAACATGCTGAAAAATTTAATGAACTTAGGGTAAGTGATTAGGATGGGACATTGGGATGAATTCAAGAATAGGGTCATGAGTCAGTTCTGTGAAATGAAGGGTATTAAGAGGAGAAGTTAGGTTGTAGGACTCCACAACCACAAAATGGAGCAGGGCAGAGAGTAAAAAGAAGACACTAAATAGAGGTGCTTGGGGACTATGCTAGATGATTAAAATTGCCATAAACTTTCTGGGCAGAAGCAGTTTTACTACTTGTTATGTTCAAATTTAGGGTGTTAGTTATCAAGCCTCATAAACAAGGGACCCCCTTATGAACTTTTCTAGGTTGAAAACACTGCCTTAGTTTTATGAGCATGTGGGTGTTCCTGTTAACAATCCTTAATAAAATAGCATCACCTAGGTAAGTTTGATGGAAGTTTGATGGAGGGTTTCCTATTATTAGGATACTCTACCAATAGAAAAACATTCAGAGTATTCAACAGTAGAACTAGGATAGTTGAAGTGAACCTGCATGTTTAGTTTAGTAAGAATACACCTAATATTGCAGGAAGTAGACCTAATTGGCTTTTTGATATAGTTGCACTAACAAATTCTGTGAACTATAAGCTAGTTGTTGCAGGGAATCAATCTAATGGTAATGCAAGTACAAAAGCATGTAATGATATAGGTAAAGCTAGAATGGAGACAATATCTGTCAAAGATTATATACTGCTATCAGTGTGGCCTGCTGATCCACTATTCTCTCAAGATTCAAAGAGTTCTCTTGATGTTGGATTCAAACCATCAGGGGAGGAGGAAAAGAAGGATGTTCAAGATCCAGGGAATGAAGATAGTGAAGTCCTAAGTACAAGGAGCCAAGAGAGGGATCAAAGAGTTTAATCAAGTGTTGGATGCTGGTATTAGCAACACTAACTATATTAATATATAGTGATGGAAAAACATACATAAAACAATGTTAATGTGGGGGGGGGGGGGGGCTAGTTCAACTGTTAATGTGCTGGATATTAAGTTATTGTTGTTGATCCAAAAGTAAGCATTGAACTTTCAAATGATCCAAATATGCCTGAATTGGAAGATATTGTTTATTCAGATGATGATGAAGATGTTGGTGCAAAGGCTGACATGAACAATTTATATGCATTTATGCCTGTCAGTCCTATTCCAACTACAAGAATACATAAAGATCATCTAGTTGACCAAATCATTAGAGACTTGAATTCAACACCTCAAACAAGAAGAATGATAAAGAATTTGAAAGAACATGGTTTGTTTAGTTCAGTTCAGCAAAGAATAAACAATAAAGACTTTCAAAATTTCTTGTTTGCATGTTTCTTATCGTAAGAAGAGCCCAAGAAGGTAATCTAAGCATTAAAAGATCCAAGTTGGATAGAAGCTATGCAAGAGGAGCTTCTGTAGTTCAAGTTACAACAGGTTTGGACCTTGATGGATTTACCTAATGGCAAAAGGGCCATTGGTACTAAATGGGTTTACATGAACAAGAAGGATGAAAGGCAGTGAGACAAGAATAGAAGGAAGTTCTAAAAGAACAGGAGAAGAACTTGAATCTGAAATTTTAAAGAAGCAGAAGTTAGATGAGAATGTAGAAGCTGAAGTAGATGATGATAAAAAAGAAGCAGAGATGAAAAAGCATATAGAGATAGTTCCTGATGATGAGGTAGCAATTGATGCTATACATAGCCTCTATAGCTTATAAATCATTTGTTGACTAGAAAATCATAAAGAAGGAAAGATGGGATACTTTCAAATCATAAGAGTTGATGGATGTTCAAAGAGGTACTCATCAATGATTCAGATGCTTTAGAATATTGACAGAGAAGACTTGGAAACTTTGGAATTTGGTTAAGCTAAGAAGGTTAATCAATGGCCAGAGGAGGCATATGAAAGAGTTTTGGGTTTTATTTTTTTTATGGGGGGGTGATATAAAAAGTGATGTTTGGACTTGATGTAGAAAGTGAAGTGTGGAGGAATCTACAAGGACACAAAGTGACAGGTTGGAAGATATTTTCTTCAAGTGGAGTACATTTTGTGAGATTTTAAAATCTACATATCTTTATTATTGTAGAAAAGAGATATTCCACTTACACTACTAACAATCACGAAAATGCTCAAAACAAGAGCTTCATAGCTGACCATTAGATGTTAATGTAGTTATTAGCTTCTTAAGATCATGACAAAACAACTCAAGAATCTTGGAAGTGTTTGAATGCATCCTCCTAGTGAAGATAAAGCTTTTAATCAAGAAACTTGAAGATTTAGAAGATGAACATCAAGTTTAGGGGAGGATTGTTAGGATTAAAAGACTTTTTGAAGCTATTTGGAAGTTACTGCTGCTAACGGTCTTGAGTTACTGTGCTAAGCATAACTTTGTGTTGTTATGATATTAGTGAAAAAATGCTAAGTTGTTAGTACTGCCAAGTTACTTACTGCTAGTTTATATTACTACTGGTAGTAATAAATGTTACTTATTTAGTGTAAAAACTTAGTTCTACTTAGTATATGTTTTAGTACTGCTTGAGTAAGTTACAAATGTTAGCATAAGTTAGTATGCTTGTGTGGACTTAGTTACTGCTAATGAGAATGAAGAAATATTTAAGTAGTAACTATGCTTTGTACACGTTAGTGTTGCTGTATAAAAAGTTAATGACTGCTTGGTTAGAACTGCTGAAAGATTACAATGCTTGAAGAGTTTCTACTTGTCAGAAGGATAAAGACAAGAGAAAGGATATAGATAAAGATTGTTTATCAAGATTACTTACGGGATAAGTATGAGATATTTTTGTAAAATATTCGTATAAGTTATTTGTTTAGAAGATCATGATAACTTAGGAAAGTATTGTAAGCTTTGTAGGACTCCTTAGTGTAAAAAAGGAGGTCCTAGGGCATAATGTTTAAATAATTCAGATATCTAGAAAAGTGTTATTCGTAGCTTCAAGGTTTCTATCATAGTTGTTTTGAATTTATTCAATACAACTTAGGCTTATACAAGCTAAGCAAGATCTATTCTATTGGGATCAATAAGAAGAAGGAATAGACTATGATGAGGTTTTTGCTCTAGTTGCCAGAATTAAAGCAATCAGGTTATTCTTAGCCTATGCCTCATTTAAAGACTTTGTGGTGTGTCAAATGGATGTCAAGAGTGCTTTTCTTTATGGTAAGATTGAATAGAAAGTCTATGTTTGTCAACCACTAGGATTTGAAGACCTAGACTTCTGACAGAGTATAAAAGTAGAAAAGGCCTCTATAAGATGTATCATGCTCCTAAAGACTTGGGATGAAACCCTTGTCAAACTTTATTTATTAGAGATTGGGTTTCAAAGAGAAAGATAGACAATTACTTTATTTATAAAAGAGACCTCAGGTGATATTCTGTTAGTTTAAAGTGTATGAAGGATGATATCATTTTTGGCTCTATAAAGAGTCATTATTGCAACTGTATTTGAGATAGATGATGCATAGAAGTTTCATATGAGCTCTATGGGTGAACTCATATTCTTCTAGGACTGCAAGTGATGCAGAAGGAAGTGAGATTTTTTATGAAGTTCAAGACATGTATGTGACTGAGTTTTTGAAGGAAAAATTTGGCTTTAGTAATGTCAAAAACAACAAGCACACCCAGGGGAATCCCATTACTGCTTCTCTTCCCAAGCATTTGCTCAAAGATGCTGATGTGAAGATGTTGATGAAACACTTGTATAGATCCATGATTAGATCATTGATGTATCTAACTTCTTCAAGGCATGATATTATGTTTGCAGTATGTGCTTTTGCAAGATTCTAAGTCAATCCTAAAAGTTCACATCTTCATGTTGTTAAAAGGGTCATTAGATACTTAAAAGGTCTACCATAATTAGGGCTTAGGTTATCCCAAGGATTCACCTTTTGATTTGGTGGCATATACTAACAGTGACTATGCAGGAGCAAGCTTAGATAGGAAGTCCACGACAGGAGGTTGTTAATTCCTAAGGTGTAGATTGATTTCATGGCAATGCAAGAAGCAAATTGTGGTTACTAATTCAACAACTGAAGCTGAGTATATAGCTGCTTCAAATTGCTGTGGATAAGTGCTTTGGATCCAAAATCAATTACTAGATTATGGATATAACTTTATGCAGACTAAGATTCATATTGATAATGAAAGTACTATCTGCATAGTTAAGAATCCTATTTTTCACTCAAAGATAAAGCACATTGAGATTAGGCATCACTTTATTAGAGATTCTTATGAGAAGAAGCTTATTCAGATGATCAAGATTCACATAGATCAGAATGTTGCAGATTTGCTCACAAAAGTATTTGATGTTAGCAGATTTCAATATCTGATTGCAAGTATTGGAATGCTTAACCTCTGAAGTATTGATTAAGGGGAGGTTAATTATGTTAATGTGCAGCAGATTATACATAAATGATGATTGGAATGGAATGCAAAAGCTGCTAAGGATGGAAATTTGAGTTAGTGCTGGTAACTTCAAGTTTCTGCTATTAAGTTTAATTAGTGCTGGTAGTTATACTTAATACTTTTGAGTTAATACTCTTAGTTATACTTACTACTGCTAGTATAACTAATATTGTGAGAGTTAAGAGAGTTTGTTAGAATAAAAATAGAAAGAGAGATGTGTGAAAATAAAAATAAATAAAGTGAATTGGTGAGAAAAAGAATTGAGAGAAATAGTGAGCTGAAAAATAGAGAGAGATGTGTGAAAATAAAAACAGATAGAGTGAATTTGTAAGAAAAAGAATTGAGAGAAATAGTGAGCTAAAAATAGAAAGAGAGATGTGTGAAACAAAAATAAACAGAGAGAATTGTGAGCTAAAAGAATTGAGAGAAAACAAAAACAGACAGAGAGAATTATGTAGAAACATGTAATCTTATGATCAAACCAAGAACAAGAGTGAGATGTGGGTTGTGATGTTAGAGAGAAGGAATGGATGGAATGGATGATGTTTATTAGATGGAATGTAACAAATGGAACAACCAACCCCTCTCCATGGGCTAGCGAGAGGTTTAATACTCCTATAGGGTTGGCCATGGGCTATGTTGGGCTTCCATGGGTCTAGGGCCAGGACTAGATTACTAATATAATCATTACAATAAACTAGTGCTAAGACTATTACAATTGGAAGTGACCGACACTTTTTGTGTTTCCAACAATCTCCCCCTAAGGGAGGTCACTCCAATTTACAAAACTTTAAACCTAGCATACTATGCTTCATCTTTAGTCTTTAGCTCGTACTCTTGACTTTCTCTTGTGAATATGTTGTAGTGATCATTGATTTCTGGATTAAGCTTGTTCCTTGAACTTGTATTTGACATTGTGTTCTTGAGCACTTGAGATCATCCGTCCTAGTCTTAATCTCTTCGCCATCTTGAAATTTTGCCATCTTGTGGACTTGTGAGTTCTGGACCTACATGCTCATACCTTTCTTAATTTGTTGATTTGGAAAGCTTTAATGTTGCATCTTTCTTGAAATTCTTTAACTTTAACACTTCGTCACTTCAAGAAAGACGTACGGTATCAGAGTAGCGGAAGTCTTGAAACATGTACTTGAGCTTTCATGATGTCTTTATGTTTTGTCGGTCGGGTATGAGCATATGGCAATGGATCTTGTGAGCCAGCTGGAATCAGGTACCTTCACCACCATCCTTAAGTATCATGCATTAAAACAATTAGCAATAAAGAGAGGGGACGAATATGGCTTTGTCATTCGCCCGGGTTTGGTTGGACTAACCTTCGAATCCGTGAGGATCGACCTGTGATTAGATAGATTCAATTTAAAGGTAAGATATTCTTGACTGATTTTCCAGGTGTAATATTGATTCTTTCTTACACATAAGTATTAAGATTCTTCATTATCAGCATATTCTCATTATCGAACGTCTCAAAGCAGACAGTACTGATAAGAGTGAAAACCAAGTGATTTACTATCTCACCGTTTCTTATAGAAAATGATTTGTAAATAATCGGTGGACACTTGCAAAATTGTTTTTGTGACACAACGAGTGTGTAATCATTTCAAAATTTCATTAACCACGTTGATCATGTACTGGAAACAAGTTTGTTCTTTAGGAATCGCTACCATCATTTCATTCCTGTTGTCACAAGTTTGATTCATAAAGTATCTCACAGTTACCTACTATGAGCTTGTTTGGTGTTGGCTCAAGCTGGATTTCCATCTTCATTGTGATACCTAAGTGTCACTCGGATGGTTCTGCAAAGTCACAAGAATCTTGCGTAGGACTCTAATGATATTATTGTATTCACATTGTGTGAGATACAGACTAAATCTTATGACAAGTTGTCTAATGAGATTAATGGTGATCTCTTTTGGCTCTAGGACTCAATAGTTTAACTTTTAATTTTTAGTGATCGGAGGCTAGAAGCTGATTGCCACCTTTTTTATATCAATTAATCGGAGTGGGAAAGTCATAGTAATGAGTGTATCTCCGTGAGTTTTTGAAACAAGTCTTTCCGACTTTGAGGTGGCTGGGAGAGGGTTTGTGCTTAGCGTCACTTGGTTCTATGACTGCTTCAATTTCAGACAAAACACCAAAGTGTTTCTACACAGCATATGTATGACCCGGGTTTATGCGTAAGTGTATGGAGGGGTTCTTTCTTTTCACCCTTTATCCTTACATTTCTTTTTTCATTCTTCAACCGAGACTCATACTAACACTTGTTGGTTTGTTCCAGTGTTAGCTCCATCTCATCGGCATTATTATCGATTCTCACTTTTTTCTCTTTTTATCAATACCTAAGGACTTCCTACACTAACTTGTAGATATCCTTGGGTAGATCCTCCAGGTTTGGCTGGATCATGGGATTTGATTACCTATACCTACCGCCTTATAACTCCATAAAATTAAGTACATGGACGGGGGTCTTTGAGGATATTCCATCACCAATACAAAACCAAAACATTGAAAAAAGTCATTCAAAGTGTTTGATATAAATATCAAAAGGTTTTCACTTGAATGTTTTTATCATCACTAAAAAGCTCCCCCTATAAACATGTGCATCGTAAATCGTAGTACATTCTAAGTGTGGTGTGCATCGGGTACGATTTTAATGATTATTCTGTCAGTATACATTAGTACAGGTTAATCACATTTTCTCCCCTTATCCAAAATGTTAATCCCTTGATATTTTGGATATCAATTGATTAACCGTTCGGGGACAAAATGATGTATTCTAGCAAAATGGAACATATTATTGCTCCCCCTTAACTTTTGAGGGTTTATAAGATGGTGCCGAGTATAATTATTTGAAAGATTTTGAATTTACTAAGAAATTGTGTTAAAATTTGTACTCAGAGACACATCTTTTTTTTCACCAAAAATCTTACTTGTTATTATACCATAAACACCCCCCCCCCCATCACCTCCAGCCCCCCACTATTCACAAGATAAATGATTACGGAGGATTGACTTATAAGATGAGAACAACACAATGGATAAATCATATGGTCTTTGAAGAAAAAAAAAATAATACAAACTTAGCGTAAGATCAAACCCTCGTTATTGCGTCTTCCACAACAAAATCTCTACCAAAACTCCGCATGAGCCTCCTATCTTAATCTTTTGTCATATTGCCTGAATCATAAGTTTGTTATTTACTGTGTCCCCGTTGGCTCCAAAAAGTCTGTGGCATATACTCCATTTGTTCTCTTTGGCGATCATTCAGACTGTACGAAACATCAATCGAGAGTACATCGCTAAACTTGTGTAGTTCGTCAATGCGCATCAATCTGTTCTTCTTGTCTTTATTCTATAGATGATTCCTTTGGGATCGGGAGTATGGTGTGTCAGCGTCTCTCTTCTCAAAATTTAGATATGTATCGTGTCAGGCTTTTGTGAGGTGGAGTTTCTTTTGATAGCTTTCAACACCAATTGATGGTCATTCCACACGCCTTTGATGACAACACTTCTTTGTGATCATGCTTAAGGAGACTATGCAATAGTTCTTCAACCGTTGAATTTGTTACCTTTCCTTGCACGAGAAGAAGTAGCATGTCTTCAATGTCTTGGATCCGAAGTCTGTGGAAATCGCCTTCTTTTTGAATTGTAAAGAATTTCGCATACCCTCGTACAGTAATCCGTCAAGTTGCATTATAGTTTGCCATTCGACTATTTCCACCTTTGTGACAGTAATCATTCTTCTCTTTAAGTAGACGTCACGAGCTGATTCCCTTGTGGTCGCAAATGCATAGAACTGTCTTCGCTTTTTGCCCCAATGTGAGATTCCCCAGAGATCGAATTTGTCATAGTTGACTATCACTTGACTCCACATTGAGTTGCGCACTAAGTCTTCTATCCATTTAATATGCCCGTAATCTGCAGCCTTGGTCTTCGTAACTGAAGTAGAGTACTTGTAGCTTGACTCACCACCACGTAGGTACTCAAGGTCGTTATTGATGAAGTGATGAAACGGTATGACATGGCGACCTTGAGAATTTGGAACCAACGGTAGTGGTTTTCGCAGATCATGAGGATATTGGCGGCCTTCGGGGTTGATCCAGCCTAATTTTTCTGTTGTGGCTTTGTAGACTTCTTCACAAAAGTATTCAAGTTCAGTCAAGATCTTGCATGTTCCTTTCATCAGCTCAAATGTTGGACCTGCTAACAATTCAGGTGTTAGTGTTTTAACATTTAGCCGGTTCATCACAAAAGCGGAGAAGTCAAATGTAGTGTCTGTTAGCTCATCGAATGACTCTCGAGGGTCTTGTCTTCTTGCCAGATTGCTTAGCCAAGGTTGAACAGATTCATGAACGGCAGGTACAGACTTGTTCCATGCATGTCAGGAGAAAGGGGTAGTTCGTTTAGGTTTGTTGAAAACAGATGATGGACCTCTTCTTACGCTTGGTTCATCTGGATATCTGGTTCAAGCTATTGGTTGCAGGTTGTAACACCCCCAAACTTAGGTACGCAGTGGAATAAGGATCGGGGGCGTGTTACTTCCAAGATCAACAGCGCATGATATATTAAGAAACGACACAAAAAGTCATTTAAATGGAAACATTATATTTAATTAAAAGAAATATTACAAATGCTTATAGCTTCACTTGTTCCTTGTTTATTTTTACAAAGATGACATAGATTTCCAAATATGATATAAAAGTCTTCAAGCGTGCAATCCAAAACGTAACCAATGCATCCTTGGCACCATCATGCCTATTGACCTCCTGAAAACATTGCTTATACTGTCATCAAAAATGTTGGTGATTCATAGGTTTATGTATTTAAATTATGCAGGACCGCAAGGACTTTCCCGTGATGGTTACAACATATCGCAAAACCAATCACAAACCAGATTTCATTTTACACTAAGCTCATGACACTGAAGCTCGGCAGGTCTTGTTCGTTCAATATTGCTACTCAGCCCGAATGAAGTTCTAACCCGCACATCCCTGATTCGACATGTCTATAACGTTCGTTCTCGGTGATAGTAGTAACCCAAAGGGGAGGTCGTTTCCCAAATAGTTCTATTAAACATACATTCGCGCTCACATAATTGTAATTACCAACTCATTTATGCAATTGACAGTTCATGAATTTAATGGTGCTCTAACTGGGTTATCGTTACGTAGGACAATCATGGAATCATGCAACCATATCCACTTGGCGTCCAATTTGTAAAACAAAGCATGTTTCCCCCAAATAATAGTAAATCAGTTAAAAATGTAAAAAAAGTGTGGGGCTATGAAACTCACTCAATTGAGTGATCTGATTAATTTATATCAAGTGTGGGATGTGCGTCACGATTTATTCCCGAATGCAACCTAATTCAATATGGTCGTATAAGTACCGAGTACTTTTAATTAATCTAAAATTATTTAATCTATAGTTGTTAATCGTATATCGTTCGGCTATATAATTTAAGAGGTCATGACATGACGTTAGAGTGAGTTAGGAAACTTTAATCCTAAAAATCCAACAACTCGTCGATACGCCATCCGAAGATGCTCTCATTATGAAATCCCTAGTATTATTGTACTTTGGATAACCACTAATATTCTTTATTAGCATAAATCCAAGACAATCGTTTTGGTAAAATAATATTTATAAAGTGAAAACGTTTATAGTTATACTTTTTGTAAAAATGACATAGTTTGGTCGTTTTAAGTCCGTTGCTTGCGTTTCTTACGCCCAAGTCTGTGTAGATAAGACGAGTGATCATAATATTTACATTTTTTATGTTTTGATATTCTGCGATGATAGTGATTTTATGTTCACACAACAGTAGTTTGTGTTTTTGGGTTTATTAATTAGCGTAATTTCGTAATCTTATTAATCTTATCCGTTTTAATCCGATTTTTTTAGTGATTCCTTCGAGACGTCTTTGTTATTAAAAAAGGTTTTATATTTTATAAAAGGTTGGGTTTTTCCGGCTGATAATAATACTCTTTTATGTTCATTGTTTATAAAATTACTTTTATAAACTTTAATTATCGTAAATGGTCGTAGTTTATTCGTTATAGGTCCGTTTTTAGCGATTCTTTCGAGTACGATCTCGTAATTAAAAGTTATATCATATATTAGATGTTTTAAAAACATAAGTTTCTGTAATGAATAGTGATTTTTATAAAAATAGTTTTATAAAAGTATTTCTCGTCGTAAACTCGTAACTAACGTATCTTTTTCGTTATAAATCGGTTTTTCGAGTTTTCTTATCATTTTGGGAATCGTCATGAGGCACGTATTATTTTTATAATTGTCCAACCTACAGTAGAAGTTCGAAAACAAAAACGCCCTTTAAAACATATAGTATACTTTTTCTAGTTCATAACCATTTTTATGTAACCTTAAATAACCACTAATTTATACCTACATTGTTTATACTTAAACAATATGTTATCATACTTTTACATCCATTTTTCCATGATTTACTAACTCCCTTATGGACATTCAAGAATAAGTGAATAAATTCATGATAATTAGTGAAAACTCATTTTAACATGTTTTAAAAAAATATATAAATAATGTCCCTAAGTGATGAATTTAGTTCATATTTAACATATTTACACATAGAATCATTAATTAATAAAAAGTTTAAAAGGAGTTTGGAAGACCCTAAGGATGTTGTATGGAGATGGAAATGAATGCTAAACCACGTGTTTAGATTTAAAACCAAAGCTTACATTGCTTATAAAACCAAAAGATTAGGTTTGAAACCATAATCTTCCTTAGCTTCTTAAATCTTGCATATTGAAGAACCAATGCTTGTTAAAAACCTTTGTGTGGTCTTTAGGTTGATGTGTATAGGCTTGTATTGGAGATTGTAGAAAAATTTTGTATGATTTGTTTAGGATGGCTTAATGAGCCGTGGGTTTTGGCTAAGGAAAAGAGAGAAAGAAAATGAGTTTCATAAGTAAAAAGATGTATGAAACTTCACATACACATGCATGTATTTATATGAAAAGGTTATGAGATATTTCTAGTGGCTAAGTTTGACTAGAAAGGGACAAGGGGAGGGAAACAAGGACTTAATGGCTAATGTTTATGTGTTCCCCCTAATGGGAATCATCCCATGAAATCAAGGGTTAATGTTTTCTAGTTAATTTCCTTTATGTAATTAAGTTACTTGTGTATTTATAAAAAGAAGGTGTAAGTAAAGTTTTATAAAATGTAAAGTGTAGTTTTTATATAAAAGTATACTTTGTAAAGTCTTGGTATTTTGTAAAGTATTTGTTATCTTGTATATACATATGAGACGTGTATAAATATATACATATGCATAAAGTTTTATAAACTTCGATCATTGTATATAAACGTAGGTATTTGTTGAAGCGTACGTTAATTTTCAGGGTTTCTGGGAAAACCTAATTGTCATTTATCGCGAAACGTAAACACTTTCATGTATCCGATAAAATAACTTGTGTAATGTTAATAATTATCCTCAAAATAATTACTTAACCCTAGTTTGATGTAAACAATAATTTGCTTGATGCCCGTTTACGTTAACTGGTTATTTCTTGCTTACGCGATTTAACTTAACGATTTCCATTAAAAACAAACGCGTACAATACAAAAAAAATAAATAGCGATTTTATCAATGTCATACACTGTCCTAAAACACGGGGTGTTATAAAATATCTTGATCACTAACATCCTTCGATCTTGTTTCAAGTGATCTAATCTCATCTCATCCATCTCATTCTTCTATCAAGTGCAAGAGAAGAACATTCGTATTCGTCAAAAAATGAATTATTATTTAGTGATCTCTCCTCTCTTATTCTATGTCCCTAATCTCTATTGTAATTATCTTGTGTATTCGTGTGATTTGAATTGTGTGTAAATCCGATAGTGTAGATCTTGTGATTGTGTATTGCTTGTGAAGTGTTAGATTGGTTCTAGCTTAGATTAGGACTCGACATTTAGCTTAGTGTCATAAAACAACATAAGCGACGTGTAAATGGTTTTCTTCGCCTAAAGGGAGCTTGTTGACATAGTGAAATCTCGAGTAGGATACTCAGGGAGTGGAGTATGGCGAAGAGGTTCTTCGTAGCCGAACCACTATAAAATCTTAGTGTCTTGGTTTGATTGTTCCTTTCCTTGTCTCTTTACTTTATTGTCATTGTTATTTAGCTTTAATTTAGATTGTTATATTGTTGGTTCATATTGTTGATTGGTTAAACATACAACTCAAATCTAAGTATTTTGAAAGCAAACTTTTAAAACGTAAAACGAACTTGTAAACTATTCAACCCCCCTTTTAGTTTCCACACGCTCCTCTCTCTTGCCTATAAATATTGCACTGTTTCCTGACAACTCTGTTATATTTGTCTCTCTACATATCTCTGCATCCCTCTAAATCTCTCTAAACCTTTGATCACTAACATGCTTAATCTTGTTTACGTGATCCATTCTTTCTTTCTTCTCTCAAGTGCAAGAGAATAACATTTGTATTTACCAAGAAACAAAGTGTTGTAAATTAGTGGTTCTCTCCCATCATCTTCTAGATTTAATCTCTTTTATATTATTTTTGTGTATTTGTGTAGATCCCGATAGTGTATAAATCCAGAAGTGTTGTATGTGTGTCAATTAGTATTCTAGGCCTTAAAATACTCTTGTGAAGTGCTAGATTGGTTCTAGCTAAGATTAGGACTCGACATTTAGCTTAGTGTCGGAAATTGGTATAAGCGACGTGTAACGGTTTTCTCCGCCTGAAGGGAGCTTGTTGACATAGTGAAATCTCGAGTCGGATACTCAGGGAGTGGAGTAGGGCGAAGAAGAGGTTCGTAGCCGAACCACTATAATTCTCGGTGTTGTGGTTTGATTGTTCTATCTCTTTACTTTCATATCATCTTTTATATTCTGTAGATAGTGTTTATATTGTGTTTGCATTATTTATAATTAGATATTTTGTTCATACTCATGGTTGGTTGATATCACATCAACTTGAATCTAGAATTTTATAAGCAAACTTTTAAAACGCCAATTAATGGGTAACCTATTCAACCCTCCTTATAGTTTCCACAATTGGTATCACGAGTCTGGTCACTCTAGATTTTCAAAATAATTGTATTTTAAAGCTTGAATCGATCTAGGGATTTCGACGAAAATCTAGAAGGACAATCTGTGCAAAGGCCACCACTTTTTGAAAGCGACGGTTTTATTTATTCGAAAAATAGATTCAAAACTTATGTGAAATCAAAATATCTTGATCTTTGGCATGTTATTACTCAGGATGATTTTCCGCCTATTAAAAATAATCCGAAAACCAAGCAAGATGAGGTTGTTCCTTTCGAAAAACAAAATGATGACCTTAAAAAGATACTTGCGAAAATAACGAATCTAAAATAGTCAATTACAATGCTTTTCCTAGGATAGAATACGAAAGAATTTTTATGTGTAATGCGGTAAAAGAAATTTGGAAAACTTAGTTAATCAACCATCAAGGTAATAGTCTTGTCAAAGACAACAAGATTGACCTTTTGGTACAACAATATGAACAATTCGTCATTTCCGAAGATAAATCTATAGATAGTACTTTTGCTAGATTTAATACTATTCTTACTAGTTTAAAAGCTCTTAATGAAGGATACTCTAGCAAGGACTATGTTAGAAAGTTTCTTAGGGCTCTACATTCTAAATGGAGAGCAAAGGTCACACCAATCAAAGAGTCGAAAGACTTGACATCATTATCTCTTGATGAACTCATCAGGAACCTTAAAGTTCATGAATTGATCATCAAGAAAGATTATGAAATAGTCAAACGTAAAAGAGAAAGGAAATCCCTTTCCCTAAAGGCTAAAAATGAATCTAGTGATGAAGAAAGTGTTGGATTATGTCCACGTAAAAATAATATATGTCCGGGAATTTTATTCGAGCCTATGGGGACGCACGCGTTAATACGTAAAACAATAATATTAATATATTAAATGTAATATATTAATTAGTAATTAAGTATAAGGACCGTTATGTATATATGGAGAAAAGAAAAGTATGGGAAATCTCCTCTCTTTCCTTATCCGGTCGGTTTCCTAATTCCAAAAGGAGGTGGAATAGCTTAACTTGCAAGCCAAGTTTTATGTGCCTATATAATTGTTAGCCTCAAAATATTGAGCCGAACATGAAGTTCGTCCATTATGTATGTTAGTCTCGGTCAATCAATTAGTTAATGTTGTAATAGGAAAGTATCGGGAATCTGGCTCGATAATTAAACTAATATTGTATATGTTTCGGGTTTAATCCCAAGCAAGACCCGATCCCGGATCCTAGTTAAATATCCCGCACGTCACTTTAAGTATCGGGGTATATATATATACCTTTTCCACTTTGGAAAAGGTACAGGTTGATTTCATTATTAATATTTCATTTTCTTGCTATTATCTCTCAACTCTCTCTCTTTAAACCCTCTCTCTCTAGAAATCATCCCATCTCTATTTTTTAGTTTGATTCGTGTTGTGTTAT
>BQNB010111231.1:0-22394 GCA_026074375.1 Tanacetum coccineum
TCAGTTTAGCTTGTTTTAAGCTAAACTGAATAAGTCATTCACCAAAGATCCACTCAAATCAACTAAATAAGCCATTTGGAAGATAAGCCAGAAAGGGAAAGGGCTTATAGTGCTTATTCAGAGCTTATGTTTTAAGCTAGCTTGTAGATCTAAGCTCTTTAAGAGCAATTTTTGATCTCTGTTTGAGCTAGGATCAAGGTACACTATCCTTTACTCTTTTAGCTTAAATTTCTGTTTTAGCTTATTGTTCTGCTTATCCGCTTATTCTTTGCTTATCTTATGCTTATTGGTTATCTTAGTTCTTTAACTATTTTTGTAATTCATAGCTTAAGTTAGTCTCTTTCAGCTTAAAAATGTTAAATCTAGTATTAAAGGGGTGTTTGGAATAAGGAAGATTGATAGGGTATAATCATGTTTAACTTGATCTAGGCAATCAAGTCAGTTTCATAAGATTTAAAATGTTTTAAATAGTATATTTCATAAGCTCAAAATAGGTTTTGATAAGTTTTCTAGTTCGGTTTATCAATACTTCAAGTCTGCCAGTTTATAAATGACTTAAACTGCTTATTTTGTGAATTCTCTTAAAATCCTATTTGAGGTATTGTTTTGTGAGCTAAATTGATTTCTAATGCATCATTGCATATTTGTTTTGAGTCAAAAGCTTTAGGAAAAACCTTTAGAGTTTTCTTAATCAAAAACAGTTTAGGAGTAGAAGTTGGTTTTTGTCTAAAAATCCTTATTTGCAGATCACATTGTGGTTAGAATTTAGCTTCACTTTGATTGATGTTGGTTGCTCTTAGCTTATTTTGGTTTGATTTTAATCTATGTTTAGCTTTTTGGTTTATCAAAGTTACTTTTGAGTCTTAATTTTTAGCTACTAAGTGTCATCTATTTTCAAAGAAAAAGACCAAAAATAAGTAGATTAGTCTGTCATTTTAAGTTTTCTTTTCTAGCTTATTTCTTTATCTTAGGTTTTGAATTCTAGCTTATTTGTGTCCTTTGGGTATAGGTGTTCATTTGTTTTTAGTTATTAGCTTTTCCTTAGTGCTTATTTGCTCAAAATTTTAGCCTAAAATTTGTCAAAAGTCATCTTAAGTCCTTTTAAGTAATCTGTCTTATTGCCCTTTTAAATGCTTTTTAGCTGATTGCTTTTGCTTATTTCTAGTTTTTATAGCTCATTAAGTTTAGGATAGTATCAGTTTCAGCTTATTTTGTTTTACCTTTAGCTTATTCAGTCTTAAAAAGCATAACAGTTTAAGCTAGGTGCCCCTAAGTCTTATTTAAGCAACTGTTACCCTTTTTCAGCATTTTTCTAGCTTTTTAATAAGTTTTAGTATTAAGTCCATTTATTAAAGTTGCTTATTTTTACCAGGTTTATAGCTTTTTCAAAAAGAAAACTTAAAAAACATGTTTTTCAAAAAAGAGGGTGTCATAGGACTCGAACCTGTGACCTGCCCTTCACACACACAACACCTTACCAATGCGCCCTGGGGTCTTTTTCTTTAGACTCTTGTTACATTTATTTGTTATATGCATTTCTAGTTTAGCTTATTTGATTTTTCCTGGCTTATTAGTTTCAGCTTATTTGTTTCTTTTTCTTTGTAAAACTCACTTTTAGCTTAAAGCATTTTTATAAATTTTCTCAAAAATTTTAGGATTAAGTTTAGTATTTTTAATTTAGTTTTTAGTAATATTTAGTTTAAAAAATAGTTTTAATTAGTTTAAAAAAAACAAAAAAATATTTTTCTATTTTTAAAAATTAGTTTAAAGCATTTTAGTTTAAAATTTTGCAATTTTAGTTTTTTAGATTGAAATTTGTCATTTTTAGTTAATTAAGTTAGCTTATTTAGTTTTAATTACTTTTAAATGTCGTTAGATTTTTAGATTGTTTTAATTTCTAGTTTAACGTGCCTTTATTTGTTTTTCCCTTTGCGTTATTAGATTTAGAAATCAAACCCAAAATATTGATTATTCAAGCACACGATCACAAACCGAAACAAGGTTTTCAAATTCACACTTCGTCAGGATACGACATCCGGGAGATAAAAATATTGTTTGTCCTCAAGCAATTTTTATATCAAATAGGATACTCACTATACTATTACTAATTTGAGATATTTAGGATATATAATATATTTTATATAGACTATTTGTATCGAATCACCCGCACACATACATGCACTCTTCTATTCTAACTAGACCAATTACCTTGGAGGAATACCAAAAAAACCTTGTCCGATAGTTCTTTTCTATCTCTTCGATATCGAACAAACAAGCCCTAAATCTCTTTTGAACACTTCACAAACGCTTTTATCAAATGACCATTTGAGTTGGTTGACTTTGAGTGTAAGAATGATTGATAGGTTATAGCGTAAAGTACAATTAAGGGTTTAACAAGTGCGGGTATTTAAAACGCCAAAATCCTGAAGAAATCAATTTTTGAATCTGGCGGGTTGGCCATGCGGTGACGCGTGGGTAGCGCGCCAGTCTCGAATTGTTCTTATGATTTTTGGATTTTTGGCTAATAAATACCTACACTTGACTTGTTCGATTATCGGTTACAAAAATATTTTTCGTTCTATTTTATTTTTCTTATCTTGTTTTTAGTGCGTGAGCACTTGCTCTACTTCTTCTAATCTATTTTCTCAGCTTAGAGACCCCGAGAGTCTTATTCGACGAAGGAATTTAGGTGAACGTCATCTATTTACGTCTTCAAAGAAGTTTTATGAGCATTCCTCATAAAGCCAAGGGGACCTCTCCTGCATTGGGCCCCTCTCCTTCTTAATAACAATGGTACACCATTCGGTGGTGAGACCTTATGGGCCAGACTCACCTGATCGATGGTGGAGTTGTGCAACCGTCTATAATTTTGACGGGGCGGACAATTGGCCCCCGATTCCCATGAGTCCATTCAGGAGTACGGATTTGGTCTTGTCATCCATGATTCAACAAGTTCAAATACTTGCCAATTTCACGGATTACCGGGCGACGATGCCAATAGACATATTGACAAATTTTTGGAAGTTACTCAACATTTACAACCACTTAACACATGAATAAGTATACAAAATCATAATCACAAGTAAAAATGTGTTTTACATGTTTAAAAGCATCTTAATGGTGATTTTGCTACATAGAACATATATACTCATAAAATCATAAATGTAAATTCATAAAGGGTTTTAGATAACCTTAGGTGAATGAGTGATGAATGGGACAACAAATCACACCCTTGTGATTTAAACCTTTGCTTGAAAATAAAGGGTGAAAACCCTAATTTTTCCAAGAAAACCCTAGCTTCCTTTTCCTTTCTTAATCCTTGTAAAGACTTAACCAAGCCTTTAAACCTCCTTGGTAGGTCTTAGATATAGTGTAGAAATGCTTGTAAGGGTGGTAGATAAAATTTTTATGGATGGTTTGTGGTCTTTGTTTTGAGCCGTGGGGGTGTAAGGAGCAAAAGGGAGAGTTTGTTTTGATTTTACTTAAAGAAATGTTACATGTATGTGTTTCTTTACTTGCTAATGCCTTATTTATCACATAGACTAGTCAAATGAAGAATAGGAAGTTTTTAAGGACAAGATGAGTAAATTAGGGTAATAGTGGTCAAGGGAAACATAAGCCTTTATTAGTTGGTATTGTACATAAGACCAAGTTGAAAATTTTGACATTTTATTTGATATTACAAGCCTATAGCCGGCCATATATGTATGTAGGTAATACTATTGAGAAATGTTTGGGTATTGGGTATAAAAGTGGGTATTTGTTGAAGCTTAGAAAAGTTTTGGTGGTTTCGGGAATGCCTAAACGCAATTTATCATGAAACGTAACCAATAAAAATAAAATGAACAAAGTTAATAATTATCCTCAAAATAATTACTTAACACTTGCTTGATGTTAACGTTTAATTGTTTGGTACTCGTTTACATTGAATGATCATTTTTAGCTTACGCGATTTAACTTAACGATTACGATTTAATAGCAAACGCGTACAATACTAAAAATACATAGTGAATTTATTGATGACGTCAATGACCTTAAAACACGGGGTGTTATAAACTTTTATGAAAAAGACACCGGAATAATGTTACAAATTGATCGAGAACATGAACGCTCACCACAACCATTTCAGCAACTCAAGACGAGACGTCTAGAAATATCTCTTCTACTACTACTACTGAGAATCCAGAAGTTGCTCGACAATTGGAATTAATGGATAAGAATTTTCTAGAGATGATGAGACAAATACAATCGGTCAAATCTGTTAATCCGAAGTGCAAGACTTGTGGTGGTCCCCATTCTTTTACCGAGTGCCCAGCCATTAATGGCTACACTAAAGAGGCCGCTTATGCTACTACGGGTAACTACAATTTGGGGGGTAATTCCTACCAACCACAAGGTGACCGTAATTTGCTTAGCTATCGCTCGAATAATTACCTTGGACCACCCGGTTTCAATCAACCGAATGTGCAAAATAATTAAAACCAATACAATCAAAATCAAAGGAATTTTTAAACCCCAAATTATCAAGCTCCGAACAATCAAGGAAGAGGGAATAATTTTAATCAAGGAAACAACAATTATCAAGCTCCAAATAATCAAGTTCAAGTTCAACCTTCAGATGAGTTATCGAACTATATCAAGATTAATAAGACTAATATGAGAGCTATGCAAAATCAAATAACTAATATGAGAACAGAAACGAGGAATGATTTTGAGACTTCTATGACAAAAAAATCAAAATGAGCTAAAAACATGATGAGCAATGAAATAAAAAATGTAATGAGCAGTTTCTTCCAAATGCAAAGTCCCTCAGGTTTAGGATCACTTCCTAGTAATACTGTTGCTAACCCGAGAGGTGACGTGAAAGCTATTACCACCCGAAGTGGTGTTGCTTACGATGGACCTACGATTCCACCTACTCCTTCTCCCCTCCCAAAGGAAGTGGAACGAGAAAACGAGGTGACAAAGGACAAGGTGCAAAATACTAGTTTAGGAAGTACCGCACATGTCCAACCTCCGGTTGTCCAAGACCCGATTTCGAAGCCCGAAGTTGCTTCGAAGCCTAAACCTAAACCGTCGATACCTTATCCTTCAAGGCTTAACGACCAAAAGCTCCGTGAAAAAGCTAATAATCAAATGTTGAAGTTTCTTCAAATCTTTTAAAGATTACACTTCGATATTAGCTTCGCAGATGTTCTTCTTTATATGCCGAAGTTTGCTTCTACGTTTAAGAGTCTTCTTAGTAATAAGGAAAAATTGTTCGAATTAGCAAGTACTCTGTTAAATGAGAATTGCTCGGTGGTACTCCTTAAGAAGTTGCCCAAAAAACTTGGAGACCTCGGCAAATTTCTCATCCCGTGTGATTTTTCGGAGCTAGATGAGTGCTTAGCCTTGGCCGATCTTGGCGCTAGCATTAATATAATGCCTCTTTATGTGTGGAAGCAGCTTTCGATCCCGGAACTCACTTCGACCCGCATGACACTTGAACTCGCAGACCGATCGGTCACTCATCTGAAAGGTGTCGCCGAAGATATTTTTGTGAAAGTAGGAAAGTTTTATTTTCTGGCCGATTTCATTATAGTTGATTACGATGTCGATCTTTGGGTTCCCCTCATCATCGGGAGACCTTTCTTGAGGACGGCAAGAGCTTTAATCGATGTTTATGGTGAAGACTTAACTCTTCGAGTTGATGATGAGGTCATTACGTTTAAAGTCTGGCACACTTCGAGATACTCTCGTAATTACAAAATGGTTAATCAAGTCAATGTCATAGACATTGCTTGTGAGGAGTATGCTCAAGAAGTGCTTAGATTTTCGGATAGTTCAACAAGTGGCAATCCCACTCCTTTGGATCCTATCATCACTTCTTCTTCCCCCTCGTTTACTCCTTTTGAAGGAGGAGATTTTATCTTAGAAGAGATTGAGACTTTTCTACATACCCCGAAAGAACTTTTTAATTTGGATCACGATTACTGCGACATGAAAGGAGATATTCTTTACCTTGAGAAATTGTTGAATGAAGACCCATCTCTGACTCTCCCTCCGATGAAGAATGACGACCATAAGCATGTTAATGTTACTATGACAAAGCCTTCAATCGAAGAACCACCAGAACTCGAGCTTAAGGATTTGTCTTCTCATTTAGAATATGCATTTTTAGAAGGAACTAATAAATTACCCGTCATAATTTCTAAAGAGTTAAAAAAATGAAGAGAAAGCCGCCCTTTTAAAGGTTATTAAGTCACACTAACGAGCCATCGCATGGAAATTTTTTAACATTAAGGGTATCGACCCTAGTTTTTGTACTCACAAGATTTTAATGGAAGATGACTTCAAATCGGCAGTTCAACATCAAAGAAGGGTGAATCCAAAAATTCACGAGGTTATCAAAAAGGAAGTTATCAAACTCCTTAAAGCTGGATTGATTTACCCTATCTCCGATAGTCCGTGGGTGAGTCTCGTTCATTGTGTGCCTAAAAAGGGTGGCATGACCGTAGTTGAAAATGAAGATAATGAGTTAATACCCACTAAGTTAGTTACGGGATAGTGAGTTTGTATTGATTATCGAAAGCTTAATGGTGTGACTCGTAAAGACCATTTCCCATTGCCTTTCATGGACCAAATGCTAGAACGTTAAGCAAGGAACAAATACTATTGCTTTTTAGATGGATTTTCCGGATATTTTCAAATTCCAATTGACCCGCAAGACTAAGAGAAGACCACCTTCACTTGCCCTTATGGGATGTTTTCCTACTGACGTATGCCTTTTGGTTTATGTAATGCTCCAGGCAAGTTCCAAAGATGCATGATGGCCATTTTCCATGACATGATCGAGGAAACAATAAAGATCTTCATGGATGATTTCTCGGTCTTCGGGGATTCTTTCTCGTCTTGCCTCTCCCATTTAGACAAAATGCTAAAATGGTGTGAAGATACTAACTTAGTTCTAAATTGGGAGAAGTGCCATTTCATGGTTAAAGAGGGTATTGTCCTCGACCATAAGATTTCAAAGTTCGGGATTAAGGTCGACAGAGCTAAAGTTGATGTTATAGCTAAACTCCCTCATCAGATTTCTGTTAAAGGCGTTTAAAGCTTTTTAGGTCACGCCAGGTTCTATCGTCGGTTTATCCAAGATTTTTCTAAAATCGCCCGGCCAATGACCCATCTTCTAGAAAAAGAAACCCCATTTATTTTCTCAAAAGAATGTATTGATGCGTTTAATATACTTAAGAAGAAGTTAACCGAAGCCCCAAATTTAGTTTCCCCCGATTGGGACTTACCATTTGAATTTATGTGCGACGTTAGTGATTATGCGGTAGGTGCAGTCTTGGGGCAACGTAAGACCAAACATTTTCAGCCTATACACTATGCAAGTAAGACCATGACGGATGCTCAAGCACATTACACGACTACGGAAAAAGAATTATTAGCCGTGGTGTATGCTTTCGAGAAATTCTAGCCTTACTTAGTCTTATCAAAGACCATAGTGTATACGGATCACTCGGCTCTTAAGTATCTCCTTGCTAAGCAAGATGCTAAGCCGAGATAGCTCCAGTAGATTCTCCTACTCCAAGAATTTGATGTCAGTATTCGTGATAAAAAAGGAGCGGAGAATCTCACGACCGACCATTTATCAAGATTAGAAAATCCTCATCAAGGCGATCTCGAGAAAAAGGAAATTACCAAAACATTTCCTCTTGAGACCCTTGGAATGATATCTTTTCATGGTGATTCTAAGACCCTTGGAATGATATCTTTTGTAGTGAAAGGGATGTCGTCCCAATAAAAGAAAAAATTCTTTAAGGATGTTAAGCATTATTTTTGGGACGACCCCTACTTGTTTAATATTTATGCGGATCAAGTGATTAGACGATGTGTTCATGGACAAGAAGCCGTTGATATCCTCATGGCTTGCCATAATAGACCCACCGAGGGACATCGTAGTGCAAACTACACCGCTAAGAAAGTCTTCGATTCTGGTTTCTATTAGCTGACAATTTACCGGGATGCCCATGACATGATAAAGTCTTGTGAATCATGTCAATGTCAAGGCAAAATCTCACAAAAAGACGAAATGCCTCAAAATGCAATTCAAGTATGTAAGATCTTTGACATGTGGGGCATCGATTTTATGGGACCGTTCCCGTCTTCTCGAGGGAACAAGTACATTATCGTGGCCCTTGACTACTTGTCTAAATAGGTGAAGCAAAAGCGCTCCCCACTAATGATGCCCGAGTCATTGTTAAATTCTTGAAATCTCTTTTTGCCCGATTTGGAACTCCTCGTGTTATAATTAGTGATCGCGGTACCCATTTTTGTAATGACCAATTCGCAAAGGTCATGCTTAAGTATAGAGTTACCCACCGTCTTTCTACTGCATATCATCCATAAATGAGTGGACAAGTAGAGGTTTTAAATCATGGTTTGAAACTTATTTTAGAAAGGACCGTAGGCGAAAATTGAGCTTCATGGCCCGATAAGTTAGATGATGCATTATAGGCCTTCCGTACCGCATTTAAGACATCCATAGAGTGCACTCCTTATAAGCTTGTGTACAAAAAGGCTTGTCATCTTCCTATCAGACTTGAACCCAAGGCCTATTGGGCCTTAAAGCATTGTAATTTTGACCTTAAAACTGCGGGTAATCACCGAAAAGTTCAAATGAATGAATTAAATGAACTTTGGGATCAAGCCTACGAGAACTCTTTAATCTACAAAGAGAAAACAAAGAAGATTCATGACTCCAAGATTAAGAATCGCGTTTTTAATGTTGGTGATCGAGTTCTTCTCTTCAATTATCGATTAAAGATTTTCTCGGGGAAGCTCAAAACCCATTGGACCAGACCATTCACTGTTGCACAAGTTTTCCCTTATGGAACCGTCGAGTTATCTCAAACCAACGGACCAAACTTCAAGGTGAACGGTCATAGACTTAAACACTATTTTAAGGGGACATACCACTGATGGTTGTCCCGGATCTCCAAACTTTCCCCATGGACCACTAAATTTAGGGTTGAGTCAGGCTCGTGACTCGGTTAACAAAAACAAGCGCTTCGTGGGTGGCAACCCATGATTATCCTTAATAGTAGTATATTAGTATAATAATTATAAATAAGTGTGATGTGAGGAGGATCGCCTCTTCCTTTCTTGTATTTCGTGTTTTGTGTTTTATGTCCAGGATTGCCTGGATTTTGAAGGCTCTCGTGCTCATAGTTTTGTCCATCGTTCACTCAATCTTCAATCCTTCGCATGCTTATATATGGGAATCCGATATCCTATATCTTATTGATTAATGTTTATCTATTAGCATAATTAATAAACTTCTTTTGATTTGAGTAGAGACCCCTTAATATTGGGATTATGCCTTGAAATTAGTATGGGGGTAACAGTCTCACATTGAGGACAATGTGTAGTTCTAGTATGGGGGGGGGGGAGGATCTTTCGATTTGATCTTACTTGCATTTGCCTTGTCTTCACGTAATCCCGTTTTTGCCACCAAAAATAGCAAAAATATGCCAAAATTAAAATTTTTCAAAAATAGAATAAGTGTTTTGACACGTAGTTTTGTCTTTTTAAGGAATAAATTTTGACTTGATCGAGCATGTTGCGCTCTAGCTTGCCCCTTAACTTATATAAATCTAAGCTTTTGCTAGCCTTTTATACAAGAAGCTTTAAAACGCGAATTCTAGCTTGAAAAAGCCAAGAGTTTGCAAGTTTCCATGATAGACTTTAAATATGCAAAACTTGTTTTATTAGACTAAGCATTCGCGGATCTTTTTATTAGAGATTTTAAATTTGCGAAGAACAAAAAATGATAGAGTTTTATATAAGTTAGATGCTAAACATGGAGTAGTTGGTTATATTTAAAGCTCATAGAGGTTAATTGTGGTTTTTTTCTCCCATCAACTTAATAAACGTTATATAATTGTTAATAAATAAAGTTACTTTAGGTTTTTGCGATTCTTAGTTTAAATCACTTCGTAGAGATTCTTTCTAGTGAAAGTAAGGTACACATCGAGGTTTTGTCAGTGTTGTGGGGAAATTGGCTACCGATTCCTGATGGCTTGCTACCATTGTCTAGGTAGTTAAAAGACCATAGGACTTGAAATTTAGCTATAATAATAATAGTTATGTAATAAACCAAAGCCGAAATAAGACCACTACCTTTTACCGGCTCACAACCGATGTGGTAGTCTTTTAAAGGGTGGAGGTAATAATAATAATAAAAATAGTGGGCTAATAAAAGTTTACTGCCTCTTGTCGGCTCACAACCGATGTGACAGTCTTCTAAATAAGGCACATAGTAATAATCTGAGACTGATAAAAGTTTGTTGCATCTTGCCGGCTCACAACCGATGTTGCAGCCTTCAAAAAGGTCGAGGATCACCGATGTCGAAATAAGACTCCTGGACCATGGTCGGCTCACATACCGATGTGGCAGTTGTTTAAAAGACCAAGGTTTAATAATGTTGCTATAATAATAATAAGAATGAAGCCAAATTTTGACTCCGGGGTTATCTAAATAAAGCCTCCGTCTCTGGACTCGTAATTGAGTTGTTTTGGATGAAATAAAAAGGATAACCCCTAAATCATGCGAAATTAGAACCTTAATGTGGACTTTATTCTCACCATATTGTCTCTTTAGGAAAGGATTTCAAACTCATTATGGTCTAAACCGGGTTTACTTTATATGAATAAGACATTAATTTATTTGTCACAAATAGTAATAATAAAATCTTTAGATGATTTAGGAAATAAGGGAGCGGAAAGTAGCTATGCATACACAATTAGCTTTTATGAGTAGTGTTAGCATCTTAACTTGTATTTAACAATGATTTAATTTTTAAGCTTGGTTTGGGGCAAGTGAAAAATCAAGGACGATGAATTTATCCTTTTAGTGTTTCTTGTTCCGTGATCCTTAAAGTTATGATATGAATGATAATAATAAATGCATAAAAATGGTAAAACGGGGGGCTTTTCAAAACTAGTGATTTCTTAATCCCCTTAGATGAACACTTAGCTACTTTTCGAGGTAATTAGTCTAAGGGGGTTAAAATTTTTGGTTTTCTAAGTATGTATTTATAACATTGCATGAGGACACGACAATTGCTTAGTATTGGGGGATTTTTTATATGTGTTTAATCACATATCATTTTCCATATTAAAATGAACATTAAATGACCAAAATACATAAAGAATATATTGTATTTGCTTGTATTATGAATTTTATTGTGCATGTAACGAATATTCAATAAAAGGACAAAAACAAAGCAAAATGAACAAAACCGAGCACGAGAATAGAAAGAGCGTAAGAAATCAAAGCCAAAGGCATATTAAATTTTAATGGGCCAACCCGTACCTACTTTAATGGGTCAGGTCAGCCCATTATAACTTGAAATTCATAAAATATAAGCCTAATTCATAAGCCTAATATAAAAGTCCAAAATCCATATCCATTATGTTTACTTTTTAACAGATTTGGTTCTGATGTTTATGTGTCTCTTTATAGATTCGGTTTCGGGGTCGTGAGAGTATATGTTTTTGTGGTGGTTTTTCTAAGTGATGGGGGGATGATGGCTAGGAGGGTGTTATTCGGGTGGTTTGATTGCTTGTTTGTTATCGTTATGTTTTGGGTTTTGCGTTTTTTTATTTTCATCTGTTTTCTTTTTTTGGACTCTGTTTTTTAGTTTTGTTTCTGTTTGCTTATTGGTTTATATATTTCTTCTTGTTAAATTTTTGTTTATCTTTGGTATTTGTTTTTATTAGAGTAAGCATTCGGCGAATCTTTTTTATTAAGATTTTAATATTGCGAAGAACGAAAATGATGGTAGTTTTTATAAGTTTTATGCTAAGCGTGGAAGTAGTTTGGAATCTTTAAAGATCATAGAGGTTAATTGTGGCTTTTTGTTCCCATCAGCTTATAAACGTTATAATTGTTGAAAAATCAAAGTTACTTTAGGTTTTTGCATTCTTAGTTTAATCTCACTTCGTAGAGATTTCCTTCTGCGTGAAATTTAAGGTACACATCGAGGTTTTGTTAGTGTTGTGGGGAAATAGGCTACCGATTCCTGACGCTCGCCACCGGTTGTCTAGGTAGTTAAAAAGACACAGGCATTAAAATTTGGCTATTAATAAATAATTATGATAATAAACCGAAGCCGAAATAAGACCACTACCTCTTGCCGGCTCACAACCGATGTGGTAGTCGTTTAAAGGGTGGAGGTAATAATAATAATAATAACTATGGGCTGATAAAAGTTTACTGTCTCTTGCCGGCTCACAACTGATGTGGCAGTATGTCTAAATAAGGCCATTGTAATAATTATCCGAGGACTGACTAAAATTTTGTTGCATGCTTGCGGCTCAAAAACGATGTTGCAGCCTTCTAAAAAAAGGTCGAGGATTCACGAGGTCAAAATAATGACTCCTGGTACCTGGTGGCTCGCATACCGATGTGACAGTTTTTTTAAAGGAGACCGTGGTTTAATAATGTTGCCATTAATAAATAATAAAGCCAATTTTCCACTCCGGGGTTATCTAAACTAAAGCCTCCGTCTTCTGGACTCGTAGTTGAGTTGTTTCGGATGCAATAAAAAGCAATAACCCTAAATCGTGCGAATTAGAACCTAATGTGGACCCTTATTACTCACCATATTCATCGCTTTAGGAAAGGATTTTTCAAACTAATTGTGGTCTAATCCGGGTTTAATGAGAGTATTACTGATAAGGCATTAATTTATTTGTCGCCAATAATAATAATAAATGTTTTAGAGGATGTAGGAAATAAGGGTTGCGGACAATTATAGCTATGCATTACAATTAGCATTTTCTGAGTAGCGTTTTGCTTCTTAACTTGTATTTAACAAATAATTTCGTTTTTAAGCTTGGTTTTTTGAGGCGGGTGAAAATCTAGACGATGAATTTATCTTATTAGGTTTCTTGTTCTATGTCCTTTAAAGTTTATGATTTTGTATGAATATTAATAATAAATGCATAAAATGGTTTATAAAATGGGTGAGCTTTTCAAAAACTGTGATTTCTTAATCCCTTTAGATGTAACACTAGCTAACTTTTCAGATGGTATTAGTCTAAGGGGGTTGAATTTTTTGGTTTTCTAAGTGTGTTTATGACATTGCGTGAGGACACGACAACAGCTTAGTATGGGGGATTTTGGTATGTGTTTAATTACACATACCTTTTACCAAATAAAACAAGCTAAAAAGACCAATAATGAACGAAAACGGTATAAAAATGCATTGTATATGTTTGTATCGTGAATTGTGTCTTGCAGGTACGGATTTATCACAAAAAGACAAAAACAAGGCCGAAACGGACAAAACCGAGCACGAAAAGGAATTTAGAGCGCGAAAAAAACCAAGCTGGAAGGCTGTATTGTATCTTTGGTAGGCAACCGTACCAGGGCGGGTTAGCCCATTAAGATTTATACCTTATAATCCTTTAAGCCTTAACCCATTTACAAATCCTTAGTCCAAATCCATTATCCATAAACCCTTATCATATTTCCTGGCCCAAATCCTAATTCAATATTCACGTCTAGGCCCAAAATAAAACCCTGGCCCTATCCCGAACCCAGTCAAATTCACAAACGCGCCCTTTGTTACTATTTATTATCTCTTCCAAATTCACCACAATAAAACATAGGGTAAAACTGTTAGCCTTAATTATATTAAGTCAAACAAGAATGTTATCGGTCTTTTAGAATAGTCAAATCTAGGTCTTGTTATTGAAATAGGTAGTTTCTGGGTTCAACGGGCTTGGTTTGTTAATCTATTATTGTCGTTATTTTTATCTGTTTCGGCTCAAAGCCACAGTTAAACCAAGCCCAGGCCCATTTAGAAAGCCCCATAGTGCCACAGCGTAGAAACAGCAAAGGGTATAAATATCCCTTCACACTTGGTGAGGTGTTTGGTTACATTTTCATTCACTTGTATCTACCAACTCTCTATCCTAACTTCCTTTTTGTTTTCTTTCCTATACTTTCTCTCTTAATGTTTTTCTTATTATTTTCTAGCATATGGTAAAGATTATTGGTGTGTATTGATTTTTTAAACTATGTGGGATACATGTGGTATCACTCGCCAAGGGGTGTTTAGTTGTTTGTTTTGTGTAGAAAATTAGTAAGGTTTTTGTTGGTTTTAAATGTGGTTCGAAAAGCAAGAAAAAACAATAAACTTTGATCTTTGTTTCGCTGGTTATAAAAGTGTTAAAGACTTGTACTTTCGGGCTTTCGATCAATTCCTTGCATACCATTACTAGGTGGTTTTAACCTTCATTTTTGTAGCTTACAGAAGAAAGTTTGAAGATTTTTTTTCTTTGGCCTGCGTTTTGTTTTGGCCTATCTGACGGGGTGTTCTTGCTTGCGTTTTGCTTCATTTGTTTCGTTTTTGCCTCAAGACTATTGCGTTTTGCTTCATTCGTTTGGTTTTGCCTCAAGACACTGGTTTTGCTTCTCATTCGTTGCGTTTTTGCCTCAATGACACTTGCGTTTTTGCTTTCATTCGTTGCGTTTCTGCTCTCAAGAACACTGCGTTTTGCTTTACTTCGTTGCTTTTGCCTTCAAGACATTTGGCGTTTTGCTTCATTCGTTGCTTTTGCTCAAGACATTGGTTTTGCTTCATTCATTGCGTCTTTGCCTCAAAAGGGACAATGCAATTTTGCATCATTCCTTGCGTTTGCCTCAAGACATTGCGTTTTGCTTCATCATTGCGTTTTGCTGCTTGCGTTTTACTTCATCATTGCGTTTTGTTGCTTGCGTTTTGCTTCATCATTGCGTTTTGCTGCTTGTGTTTTGCTTCATCATTGCGTTTTGCTGCTTGCGTTTTGCTTCATCATTGCGTTTTGCTGCTTGCGTTTTGCTTCATCATTGCGTTTTGCTGCTTGCGTTTTGCTTCATCATTGCGTTTTGCTAGAAATCCTGCGTTTTGCTCATTGAGATTTGTCAAACATCTTCTTTGGTTGAGCTTTGCGCAATAATTCTTCGTTGAGATTTGCCAATATTCTTCGTGTTGAGATTTGTCTAATCATTCTTCGTTGAGACTTGCACCACCTTGACCTTCTTTAGTCAACAAACCTCAATGACTTCATGAACTTCTTATTTGGACTTAACATACAATCAATTAACATAAACAAACCTTATAATCAACCAACAATATCAATTAAATATATTACTTGAAACTGTCAATTTAATTATTCATTGCGGTTTCTTCTTGATTTTGTAAAAATTCCCCGCGAAAGGATTCGATTCTTTCTCGGTTTTTTAATCAAAGATTTGTAAAATCTTACCTTTTGCAAACGTGAAACGTTTAATTCAATTTTAAACCCAATCAATTACGTCATAACAATTAAGATTCCGATATCCATTACAAACAAACATCATTCTAAGTCAAAGTCAAATACAATATGCAAACTTCAAACATCAAGTGTTCTTCAGAATGACACAGTTTCTTCTTGTTTAATTTCTAAAGTTCAAGAGAAAGACACAACTTTCAAGAATTATAATGCCTTCATGAACGTCTTCGAGCAATTCAGTCACAATCAGTTTCTCATTAGAAACTTTACAAGATTTTGGTAACATGCATATCTTCAAGAGAACATTCTTCAAGACTGTTGATTTAATGAAAATCATCGTACCAAAGAAATAACTTTTCTCAGACTGATTGCAAGGACTTACTTTGACAAACTCAGAACAACGTTTGAAAATGCTTCAAATTCAGAATTAAAGCGCGTATGCAAGAAATTATTCAGGTATGTATGCTCAATCATTTTACGCTTGCAATGTCTTGTTAACATGGATTCCTCGGGAAATACATGCTGAGTTAATTCTTTCATCAACAAACGAACTCCATAATGTTGATACAAAAGAAGTTGATGCTAACTACAGAAGTTCTTCACATCCAATTTCCAGCATTAAATGTTGATTAATTGAAAGGATTGATTTGACTGTCATACAAAACACTTGTTCTGAGTAAGAAGTCTGGTCAATTCAGAGACGGCTCCAGCTAATTAGTAAAGGTGAATGCAGCTTGATACTGAAACTTAAGTGTGCATGCAATCAAATACAAGATGTCAAAAGGCAAAAGAAAGATTACATGGCATATTTCGATTCTCTTCATTCTCACCTTCAAGTTCTTTCAAAAGATGACTTAAAAGGGCACTCTCTCATCGAACATGGATTCAGACGGGCATTTCATGTCAATCTTTGGTCAAGATGTGATACTTTCACAAGAGACAAATGCTATTCAACGTAGATCAATACAAAAGCAACTTGACAAGATGAATTTGCAGAAGATAGATCCATGACAGCTTTTTGGGTGTGTGTAAACAACCAGTTCTAGAAAGTTCATTCGATTCTCAATGTTTACATTGGATTATGACAGTCAAATGACAGACACGTACTTTGTTGAATACACTGGACTCGAGGTTCAACACTTCATAGATACACTACTCCAACACCTGCTGGTAACGTTAAGAAGTCCGTTGCTGAAAGAACACATCATCTCAAAAGACAGCATGAAATGAAGTGGTGTATAAAAGACTCAGATGTAGACGCAATGAGAGTAAGATTGATAGTGTAAAGCATTGTGTGATATGGTTAACACAAAAAGCATTAGGATCTATTTCCACTTACCACCATCTCTCCTCAAAAACCACAACAGAAGACTCAACAGTGCAATTGGTGGACAACAGCAGGTCAGGGAATGATACAGATGCTGATGATGCAGATATCAGACCTATTTATGACGAAGAAGCCAATGGCTGAGTACAATTAACAAAATTGCTGAATGCAATATCTTTGCTATAGGACAACAGCATACTGAGCAACCTGAAATCATTGTTGAAGGTAGGGTTGACCAGTATCCTGAAACATGTCAAGTTAAAAGTCATATGCTTGATATCAACCTGATACCAGACAATGGAATACTCACAACAAATCAATCGAGTCTGAAAATATTTTTGCTCAAGAAGAGGACATAAGTTGCCCAATTTCCAATAAGATTTTTTCAATAGAATGGAAGCACATGCAATTGTCGTACGACTTAAAATATCAAAATCAATCATTTAAAATCAGTGGCAACATGAGTCAAATTTTGAATGAAAAACAGTATAAAGGCAGATTGAAAAGGAAATTGTTGTACTTGAAACAATGAATCATCGAATTTGAAACATTAGTGTGGGCTACATTCGTAAGGAAAAGACGACTTTGAAACAACATTTTAAAGATTTGTATGATTCTATTAAAATTACGAGATCTAAGACTACAGAACAGACAACATCTTTGCTTGCTAATAATGCTGAATTAAAAGCTCAGATTCAGGAAAAGGTTTTTGCAATTGCTGCTTTAAAAATGACTTAAGGAAGTTAAAAGGAAATAGTGTAGATACTAAGTTTGATAAAACATCAGTCTTGGGGAAACCGGTGTTACCATCACTAAGAAACCAATCAGTTGTTAGACAACCGAATGCGTTTAAATCTGAAAGGGCTCAAATGTCAAAACAACGGTTTGCCTCCCAAGTTGATGTGAATAAGAATTTGTCAAAACCAGTCACTCAACATTATTTGCCTAAGAAAACAGAATCCGCCTTTGCAAAACCTGATCACATGATTGCATCTAGCTCATCTAGGAATAATTCTAAGACTATGCCAAGATTTAGTCATAAGACATGGTTCTATATCTCTATACTTGTGATAGCTAAGAAATAAGATACAAAAAAAAGACGATAGATACTCAACAAACTAGTGTGCCTACTATCTGCGAGAATTCAAACCACTACTGATGATAGGAAACCAAACCCTAGGTCAACAATCAAACATCTAGGAGTTTTGCCGTGTATCTAATTGGAAACTTCGATTTGTAAATCATTTTTTATTATCTCTTTTTTTATTATTTATAAAAAAAATTTGAAAAGAAAATACAAAAAATATTAAAACCAACAAAAATGAAATTAGAAAAAATTATAAAACCTAGAATAAACAATATAAAAATCAGAAAATTTTCAAAAATACCAAAAAGAATATTCTCGACATGTCTCTTGGAATCGATAACATTTACGTACCTAGAAATGTTGATTAACATCGACACGGGCGTGTAAATGAAGTTCGAATAGGACGAGTTTCAAATGCTTTCAAAACATGTCATTTCTAAATTTTTCTCTATGACTTATGTACATTTCAGTACATAACTCGGTCCCGAATGTAATAGGGAAGTGTACGCTTCAGTTGCCTTTCTCTAAAATCGATAACGTCTTCTATCATGTTTTTAAAATCGTTGAACACAATTTTTCAAAAAGAACTTTAAATGTCAAAATTGTCTACAATATAATTTGTGGTATGTTTTTCCATAAAAAGTGGTATTTGTTAAAATTGTGTGTTCAACACTCCCTTCCTCGAATAATTTTCAAAGAATTGTAGTACGCAGAATGTCATTTTATGTGAATCAATTTCTGAGGGGGAGCTTTTTAAAACAAAGCCTTTTATTCGTGTTGTGGTATCATTCATAAATGTTTAATTAATTTTTATGTACCTCCAAACACACATGGTTGTGAAATTATAAATGTGGGAAACTTTAATGTCAATTATTAATATACATTGTTCACTAAGGCATCTCACTCCGTCTTCAACATTTTGTGGTGTCATATCAATTTTTCATTCCAATGTCAAGTTTTAATATAAATATTGTTATTCACACATTTAATTTGAAGGGGAGTATCAAAATCTGATTTCAGCAATTTCGTGTATAATTTTTCTCCCCATGAATTTTTCATGTCAAATTTTATAATCAATTGGTCTTTCAAATTACTAAGTGTTTTATTATTTAAAAATAAGGGGAGAAAAAATTTTGGGTTGATTTTTTCAAATATTGTTAGATGAATGTGATCTTTAAGACTCTAAGTGCAACTCTTTCCTTCATGTGCTAAACAATTTCGAATCTCAGAGCACATGTATAGGGGGAGTGGTTGTACAAATTTTATATAGGTATAGTATTAATCCCGTGAAAATTCTTTCCAAATTACTTCTTAAACAAGAGAAATAAAAGGATAAAATCTCACTAAAGAAAACACAATGTATATATTTTTAACCGGGAAGTATTTCTTCTCGGGTCGTTTCCCAACGAAGTCGTGAATTGAGATTTGTGAATAATTCGGATTCGGAGTTAAGAGAATAGGATTTTTTTGAAACTTTGGATTATTAAACTACGAAATTTAATAAGCCCACAAAAAAATAATTAACTAACATGAAATTTTAATACACGAAAAGTAAAAATGTGAGCTAGAACTGAAATTTAAAATCAAAGGCACTACTTTTAACAAATTTAATACCTAAAAATCACAAATTTAAAAAGAAAATTTTAGGAAAAAGAATTAGAATTTTTTAGCTATTTTTGAATTTTTTATAAATTTTTAAAGAAAAATGAATTACTAAAAATAAACTTTTTCTAAAAATTAAAACTAAAATTCTACTTTTATTTTTCAAAAATACTAGAATTAAAAAGAAAATTATCTCAAAAAGAATTAAAATTTTACAACTATTTTTCTATTTTCTATGATTTATTTAAGAAAAAGAAATTACTAAAACCTATTTAAATTCCTAGAAAATACAAATTTAACTGGAAAATTAAAGAAAAATGGTTTTTAACTACTTAAAAGGTGCAGAAATCTAAAGGTATAAAAATGCCCAAATTTTACAAACTAATTGAACCCTAATTTTACCAATTAAAAACTAAACCCTAATTTTAATAAACTAATTTTAAAAATATAAAATCTATTTTATTATTCTAAAAAGACAGGGTAGAAAGTGCAAATAAAGAAAGTAAAGGGTAGACGGGGTAACTGTCTAGAATTTACACTCTAGTTAAAACGGGTAACCCTTAACTATGGAAAATGTACAAAACAGACCCTATGACTTGGCTTATTTTGGCTTATCTAAAAAGTGAAAATAAGCAAAAACTTAAAACTACAAAGTTGTTAATGAGCTTATACTCTACAACTTTAACAAAGACACCTTGAACCTTTATCCACTAGATAAGCTAAAAAAAATAGCTTTTTGAAACTGTTACAGAAACTAGTGCTTAACTTGATTTTCTAGACTTTAGCTTATTCCTAGCTTATTTCTGAATGAAAGTTAAAACTAAAAGAAGCTATATGAAGTCTAAGATGTGTACTAGGAATGTACTTAAAAAGAAATGTCTACAATGGACAAATAATAAACCAAGATATTTGTATATTGAAAAAAATGAAAGGTTCAGCTTATTAATGAATTTAAGCTTTTCCTAATAAGCTAAAAAGCTTATTACTAATCCTTAGAAGCTGAAAATTGGGAAATAAGCTATACTATGTTTATGAAATAACCCTAGATAAAAGGCTTTTTGAAATAACAACTAGAAATTGAAAATCAAAAAATAGTAAATTAGATAGAGGGGTATCTAAAGTGCTGCTATACTACTTTTGAAAAGACCTAAAAGCTAATCAACAGCTTATCAATGAAAGTTAAAAGTTGATTTTTAAACTAATGGAGTACTCATTCAATGCTTAATTCTAAACCATATCTCCTAATTATGAATGCTTAAAAAGAAGCTAGAAATTGAATAGCAACAACAGTATTAACTGTTGTTGCTGATGCAATTGGCCAAGGGATTAAATGCAGGCTTAGTTTCTACTTTAAAACTCTTTAACTAACTCATTACATGTATATAAAGCTACATCAACCAAGCTTGACATCTAAAATGCTTTTGAAACACTTAACTACAAAATCTAATTACACCTAAACCTGCCCTGGTGCTGGCAAAGAAATTTTAAGCTCAAAACTTTGAAATTTCACAAACTAACTTTCAAATGCTGTTTAAACTTGAAAACTCTTAAAACCTAAACTATGTAAAAAGTTTGACAGGAAAATATTGACTATAGAGGTCAAACAAGCCTTAACCCAAACACTCTTTACCAGGAACTATCCAAACAAATTTTTATCTAAAATCTATTTTAAAGCTTAAACTGCTAAAACTTTATAGCTACTCATTCTTATACTCACCTACTTAAACTAACTAAACTCTAAAAGTCCTAGCTTATGTAGAAAAATAAGCTAGTTTATCAGCTAGCTTCCTATACTACTATGACAGGACAGAATTAAGTACAAAAATGAAAAGATTAATGAATTTTAGCGTACAACTATCTTTAACATTTGATCTCTTAACTTAACGAAGCAATATAGAGCAGGATTAAGCACACACAAAAATAATACAATAAGCTAATGAATTAAGCTATAAATGCTACAATGAATTATAGGAAATGAAATCTAAAATTGTAGTCTCAGTGCTTAGCATCTTGTTGAATGAGTGGCTTAAAAAACATAAACCTAATAGCTACCTTAGCCTCTAAACCAACAGCTTTAAGCTTAATAAGCTAAATGAGCTTATTAATCCTTGATGCTTCCAATATTGATCAAAACTGAATTTAAATGGACATCATTGAACCAAAGAGACAAATTCAGTTTATAGAAAGCTTATAACAAGAATTGAACAACTTTTGAACTTTAGAAAATGTAATAAGCTAAAAACAGCTTATTACAAGCTTATTGCTTAAAAACGGCTTATAACATGAAAATTTGAGAACAAACAAAAATCAACTAGCTTGATTACTTAGAAATGAAGAATTCAAGAGTAAGTACAACTGAATTTAAACGTTTGAGCTTTATTGAAAACAATGAATAGTGAACAAAAGCTTAAAAAGGAAAAATTACAAGTAAAACTGAAAATTAACTAACTAACTCCTCACTAATGAACTAGGTGCTTGTATTTATAGCTGAGAGATGATGAGAGGATAAGAATCTTAGTTAATTTGAGCCCTTGATCCTTTCTCCTTTGAATGTAAGCCGTTGGATTCAATAGATGAGGTGTTCGGGCCAATGAGGGATTGCCACGTATGCAAAGTGACGTGGAGGTGGTGTAAATACGAGGTGGTGAAGTGGGGGAAACGGGGAAGTGATTTGGAGTGGTTTTGGGTTTTTACGAGATTGGGCGGGAAAATTCGTTGGAAGCGGTTATAGAGAAAGAGTTAAGCCGCGTGTGTTGTTTGAATCTTTGAGGTATTGGCAACTTCAGTCCCTACGTTTCATTCCCACCATTGTAGTGTAAAAGTAGTTTCGGAATTAACACTTCTGGCCCTTGAACTTTTCTATCTCCTTTTTCCTTTTAATAACCAACTTCCATCTTTTGCACTTTTGGCCCTTTGACTTTTTTAATCATCCAAATGAGCCCTTGTAGTCTTGAAACTTGACATTATTAGTCCTTTTTCTTCAATTGGTTCTCTTCTTGTTGTATCGGGCTGATCTGGCTTTTAAGATTGGCTTCCATTCTTCACTCTTGTCTTGTCTTTTCCGTTTCT
>BQNB010111232.1:0-22394 GCA_026074375.1 Tanacetum coccineum
ATTAATCCTCTTTTTAATGAGATATTAGAGGATGTCGAGAGCGAGGAATCTAATGTTTCTAATGAGCCAGTTTTACTTAACACACCTTTTTTTGATGAGGATGAGTGTTTTGACCCAGGAGGTGATATTAATAAGATCGATGCTTTTCTAGATGATTATAATGACTTAGAGGGAGACGTTCTTGAGATTTTGCATAACACCACCCATAATCTCTTCCTCGAAGTGTTTTTCAATCATGAACCACAAGGCTTAAAGGATGAACCTGATAATAATAATTTGATGACCGAGGACAAAGTTTTTGACCCCGGGGTTATGGAGAATTTTTTTCTCCATCATATGTGAGATTATCCTCTAAGGATCGCCATTATCTTTTCTTCATAGTTGTTTTCTCCTTCGGGAGTGAGGACACCATTTTAGACCCTGGCATCTATGTTTTTCATTTTTCTTCTCTTGAGCCGGTGGCATTTGAAAGTCAAATGGAAGTTTGGTCTTCCACTTGTTTTAGCCCCATGAACAACTAAATGCGGGGATCGAGTCAAGCTATGTGACCCGGTTACCAAAAACAAAGCGCTTTGTGGGAGGCACCCCATGCTTATCCATCTTTCTTCTTTCTTATTTCTAATGTGATGTGAGGGGGCTTGTACTCTTCCGATTCTTGTTGTTTGTGCTTGTGATTGTTTGTAGGATTGACCCAAAATTTTTGAAGACTCTCATGTTTGGTGTTTTGTCCTGGTCCACTCGAGCTTCATAGCCTCTGCTTGCCATTAGTTTGGGGAAATCCAATATCCTAGATTATTATCAACTAACATCTATCTTTTAGCTTACTTCATAAACGGCTTAAGATTTTTGTAATACTTTCTCCATGCCCGGATTATGCATTCGACTTTTGAGTTCTAGTATGGGGTTTTGAGCCTTATACTAGGAAACATTGAGGACAATGTTTAGTTTTAGTATGGGGTGGTATATCTTCGATATGATCTTACCTACCTTAGCCCGTTGTTCTCACGTACCCTGTTTTCCCGCATAAATTTTAAAATTTATTATATAAAAAAAATGAAAAAAATGATGATGAAAAATAATTATTATAGTTGAATAAAAATAAAAGTGTTTTGACACGAATGTAGGCTTTCCGTTGGTGAGAACAAAAGTAAATTTTGACTCGACCGATTTTATATCTTATCTTTCTTCTTAACGTAAATAGATTGAAATTTGCTAATCTTTTATACAAGGAGCTATAAAAAGAAATAAGTCTAAGCTGCAAACAGGTCAACATTTCTGCAAGTCCCATAATGATTTTAAATATCAAAGATCAATTTATTAGCTATGCACTATCACGAGTTTCTTCTTAGAATTTTAAATTGTGAAGAACAAGAATGATAGAGTAGCAAATATAAGTTTTAATGCTAAACGTAGAATAGTTGGATTTCTTTAGGGCTCATAAGTGTTAATTGTGATTTTTTCTCCCATTAGCTTATTTCACCTTTATATATAATTGTTTAATAAATAGAGTTGTGCTTAAAAGATTTACCATCTCATTTGGAATATGCTTACTTAGAAGGAACCGATAAGTTACCCGTGATTATTGCAAAAAGTTTAAAAGATGATGAAAAAGAAGCCCTCTTAAAGGTGCTTAAATCACATAAATGGGTCATTGCTTGGAAAATCACCGACATCAAGGGTATTGATCCTTGTTTTTTACTTACAAAATCTTGATGGAGGAAGATTATAAACCCACGGTTCAAAGTCAAAGACGGGTCAACCCAAAAATTCATTAGGTAATTAAAAAGAAGTTATCAAACTTCTTGATGCCGGAATGATTTACCCAATCTCCGTTAGCCCGTGGGTAAGCCCCATTCATTGTGTACCCAAGAAAGGTGGTATAACCGTTGTTGCTAATGAAGATAATGAATTGATTCCAACACGATTAGTCACCGGGTGGAGAGTTTGTATTGACTATAGGAAATTAAATGAAGCTACTCATAAAGATCATTTTCCATTGCCATTTATGGACCAAATGTTAGAAAGATTAGCCGGAAATGAGTTCTATTGTTTTCTAGATGGATTCTCGGGTTACTTTCAAATCCCGATAGATCCCCAAGACCAAGAGAAAACTACTTTCACATGCCCTTATGGAACTTTCGCGTACCGTCGCATGCCATTTGGCTTGTGTAATGCTCCCGGTACTTTCCAAAGGTGTATGATGGCCATATTCCATGATATGATCGAAAATACTATGGAAGTGTTTATGGATGATTTCTTGGTTTTTAGGGATAGTTTTGCTACTTGCCTCTCCAGTTTAGACAAAATGCTAAAAAGGTGTGAAGACACGAATTTAGTTCTAAATTGGGAGAAGTGCCATTTTATGTTTAAAGAAGGAATTGTGTTAGGGCATAAAATTTCAAAGTCCAAGATTGAGGTCGATCGAGCTAAAGTCGACATTATCGCTAAGCTACCTCATCCGACCACCGTAAAAGGTGCTAGGAGTTTTCTAGGTCATGCCGGTTTTTACCGACAGTTTATCCAAGACTTTTCCAAAATTGCTAGACCCATGACTCACCTTCTTGAGAAGGAAACACCGTTTGTGTTTTCTCAAGATTGTATTGATGCTTTTGAGACTCTTTAAAAAAAGCTTACCGCAGCTCCGATCTTAGTTGTCCCCGATTGGAACCTACCTTTCGAACTTATGTGTGATGCTAGTGATTTTGCGATTGGTACGGTTTTGGGACAACGTAAGACGAAGCATTTTCAGCCTATACATTATGCTAGTAAGACAAAGACCGAAGCTCAAATTCATTACACTACGACGGAAAAAGAAATGCTTGTCGTAGTTTATGCTTTTGAAAAGTTTCGGCCATATCTTGTCTTATCTAAAAGGATAGTGTATACGGATCACTCGGCTCTTAAATACCTTCTTAGTAAACAAGATGATAAGCCGAGATTGCTCTAGTGGGTTCTCCTCCTACAAGAGTTTGATATCACCATCCGTGATAAAAAAAAGGAACGGAGAACCTCGCGGCCGATCATTTATCTAGACTTGATAATCCTCATAAGGATGTGTTAGAAAATAAAGACATAAATGAAAATTTTCCATTAGAAACTCTTGGAGTTATATCTAGTGGAAGTACCCCATGGTTTGCCGATTTTGTAAATTTCCATGTGGGGAATTTTATCATCAAAGGGATGTCGTCCCAACGAAAGAAGAAATTCTTTAAGGAAGTTAAGCATTACTTTTGGGACGATCCCTATCTCTTTCGGATTTATGCGGATCAAATCATTCGACGGTGTGTGCATGGCCAAGAAGCTTTTGATATCCTCAAAGCTTGTCATGAAGGACCCACCGGGGGCCATCATGGTGCCAATCTCACTGCTAAGAAAGTATTTGATGCCGGTTTCTTTTGGCCGACCATATATCAAGATGCCCATACTATGATCAAATCTTGTGATACGTGTCAACGACAAGGCAAAATTTCACAAAGAGATGAAATGCCTTAAAACGCTATTCAAGTTTGTGAAATCTTTGATGTATGGGGTATTGATTTTATGGGTCCATTCCCGTCTTCACGAGGGAATAAATACATTCTCGTAGCCGTTAACTACTTATCAAAATGGGTAGAAGCGAAGGCGCTCCCCACAAATGATGCTCAAGTTGTAGTTAAAAGTTTGAAATCTCTTTTCGCCTGATTTGGAACACCTAAAGCTATTATAAGCGATTGTGGGACTCATTTTTGTAATGATAAATTTGCTAAAGTAATGTCAAAGTATGGGGCCACTCATCGTCTTGCTACCGCTTATCATCCACAAACGAGTGGACAAGTGGAGGTTTCTAATCGTGGCTTGAAACGTATTCTTGAGAGGACGGTTGGTGAAAACCGTACCTCATGGTCCGATAAGCTAGATGACGCTCTATGGGCATTCCGTACCGCTTTCAAGACACCAATTGGGTGTACTCCTTACAAGCTCGTGTACGGAAAGTCTTGTCATCTACCTATCGAGTTAGAGCATAAAGCATATTGGGCTTTGAAACATGCTAATTTCGATCTTAAAACCGCGGGTGATCACCGGAAGCTTCAACTTAATGAACTTAATGAGCTTCGTGATCAAGCATACGAGAATTCTTTGATATATAAAGAGAAGACGAAGAAGCTTCACGACTCTAAGATCAAAAACCGCATTTTCAATGTTGGTGATCGAGTTTTACTCTTCAATTCTCGTCTAAAGATATTCTCGGGAAAGCTTAAAACCCGTTGGTCGGGACCTTTCACCATCACCCAAGTTTTTCCATATGGACAAAACCGCTGAGTAAATCTCAACCCCCCGTTGGTCTTAAATTTAAGTGAATGGTCATCGTGTGAAGCATTACTTTGGAGGGGACATACCATCAAAGGTAGTCCCAGATCTCCAAACCATCCCAATGGACAACTAAATGCGGGGATCGAGTCAAGCTATGTGACTCAGAAAAACAAAGCGCTTCGTGGGAGGCACCCCATGCTTATCCATTTTCCATCTTTCTTCTTTCTTATTTCTAATGTGATGTGAAGTGGCTTGTACTTTTCCGATTCTTGTTGTTTGTGCTTGTGATTGTTGTAGGATTGACCCATAATTTTTGAAGACTCTCGTGTTTGGAGTTTTATCCCGGTCCACTCGAGCTTCCTAGCCTTTGCTTGCCATTAGTTTGGGGAAATCCGATATCCTAAATTATTATCGCCTAACATCTATCTTTTAGCATACTTTATAAACGGCTTAAAATTTTTGTGATACTTTCTCCATGCTCGGATTATGCATTCGACTCTTTGAGTTCTAGTATGGGTTTCGAGCCTTAGACTAGAAAACATTGAGGATAATGTTTATTTTTAGTATGAGGTAGTATTTCTTTGATATGATCTTACCTACTTTGGCTTGTTGTTCTCACGTACCCCATTTTCTTGCAAAATTTTAAAAATTTTAAGTTATATAACCTCAAAAAAAATGATGAAAAATAGAAAATAGTTGATAAAAAATAAGTGTTTTGACACGAATGTAGGCTTTCCGTTGGTGAGAACAAAAGTAAATTTTGACCCGACCGGTTTTATATCTTAGCTTTCTCCTTAACGTGTATAGATTGAAAATTGCTAATCTTTTATACAATGAGCTATAAAACGCAAGTCTAGCTTGAAAAAGTCAAGATTTTGCAAGTTCTCATAATTGATTTTAAATATGCGAAGATCAATTTATTAGGCTAAGCATTCATGAGTTTCTTTCTTAGAAATTTTAAATTGTGAAGAACAAGAGATGATAGAATAGAATATAAGTTTTAATGCTAAACATAGAATAGTTGGATTTCTTTAAGGCTCATAAGTGTTAATTGTGGCTTTTTCTCCCATTAGTTTGGTTAATAATTAGTTCATAGAAGTTTTCTTTAGTTCCTTTGTGATTAAGATGAGTATACATCAGGAATACTTAATTTGGCATACTATATGTATCACATGAATAAATATTTTGCTTATCCCTTAAAGAGCCTTAGGGTATATGGGGTAAGTAAAATTTAATAAGTGAAATTATAGCCTTATTCGTTCCTTAAAGAGCCTTAGGGTATATGGAATGGATATTGTTGCTTAATTTTTGTCTTGTTTGTACCTTAAAGAGCCTTAGGGTATATGGTGCAAATAAGATTGGTCCATTTGTGTCTTAAAGAGCCTAAGGGTATATGACATGAATGGTGCCATGCTTAAGTAACCTAATAAAAGCCAAATTTTGGTTGCCTCGATGTGGACTTAATCTTGATGACATTTGATCTTTTGAAAAGGGCTAGGAACTAATTATTGCGTCTTAACCGTTACGCTTTATTTTTGGAATTAATAAGTATCGAAATAAAGTCTTAAAGAGCCTTCGGGTATATGACTTAAATAAAATCTTAAGATACAAAATTAGGAATAAGGGGAGGAGAAGTCATAGTAATACACAGTTAGGCTTTTATGAGTAGTGTTAAGCATCATTATTTGTATTTACAATGATCTTAGTTTTTTAATGCTTCGGCTATGGAGAAATTGAAAAGCCAGGGACGATGAATTTATCCATTTGGACACTTTTTGTTCCGTGATCCTCAAAGTTATCAATGAATAATGAAAGTAATACATTATGTCACACATGAATAAGTTGTAAGTTGGAAATTATGAAAATTATAAAAATTTTGAAAAAAAAGGGAAAACATGGTGTTTTAAAACTTGTGATTTCTTAACTCTCCCCACAAAAGACTTTGCTACTTTTCAAAGGATTAGTTTGGGGAGGTTTTGGAGTATTTGTTTTTAGAGCATATAATATTACGTGAGAACACGACAATTATTTAGTTTGGGGAATTTTGATATGTGAGAAATCACATATCCGTTTTGTACCAAATGACCCTAAAAAGATGAAAATGTGCAAAATTATGCTTGTATATTTGTATTTTATCTTTTGTGAATGTGTATGTATGGATATTACAAGAATCACAAGAAAAGAGCCAAAAACCGGACAAAAACGAACACGAGACGGAATGAGTACACAAGAGCCGAGTGTTTATCAAGTTTAAGTCAACAAAAGTCAACCATTGTAACATTTCTCATTTTCAGGTTATTTTTCAACTTTAATAAATTCCATTAATTATTTTTAGAGTTTTACGCGTTCGGCTTTTATTTTTTATTCTTTTAGTTAAAATCGCTGGTATAACTTAAAAATCAATGATCATGTAAACGACATCAAACAATTATTAAGTAGACATCAAGCAAGTGTTATATGATTATTGAGGAGTTTAATTTATACATTTCATAATTTATTTTTGTTGGTTTCGTTCGTATAATGCTTACGTTTCGCAAATAAATTACATTCGGGGTAGTACCCGGGAAGCACATTACCCATCTACACTTATGCAAATAACCACATTTATTCCCTAATAACTCAAAATTTAATTTATTTTCCTCACATATACCCTCCCTTAAAACCGGTTATGAGATTTTATAACATGAAATATTCATTTAAATCCTGGTATAGTCTTAAACCTAACAGTTACCTTACACAAGCACACAACTTACTAACATTGGCTTGTCAAATGTTCCTCCCCATCTCCTCACATATGGCGTCTATCTCCTCCTAGGGAGGAGTGTGAGCATTACACAATTGTAACCTTAACAACTCTTCTTAATTGAGTTAGTTTAAGGTTAAACCATGGGTTAGTTACTATATAAAGCAAGTAACTAGTGCACATTATCCTCTTACACTTTCCTACAAGCAAAATCAACCAAGAACTCTCTCTTTTGAGCTAAAAACCCACGGCACACTATTAATTATTAGGGTTTCATTTTTATTTTGCAACCAAGGCAATCCAAGCATTCAAGTGTTCAATCTAAGGTTACTAAAGAATACTCACGGTGTTCGGGGAAGCTTGGATTCGGGTTTAACAAGGATTTATCAAGAAAACATATTTAGGGTTTTCTTGATTAGGGTTTTGATTGTGAAGGCTTGATTGGGGTTTACATCTTGTGTTCATCATCCTACTTGATTTCTATAAGGTCTATTTAAAGTTTTCATTACTCATTTATTTGTTTTCTATTGTATACATATTTGTTGCATTAGTTAATCACCACCTAGTTTCATTTTTAAGTCATTTAAAGTATTTGATGATTTCATATGGACAAAGGACATGGACATTTAGAGGACTAAATACATGTAAGATATACGGATTATAACATTGGAAAAATTAATGGTGCAAGGTTCCTAAATAAAATGATTGTAAATACTCTGTTCTAATTAGAAAACCTCTATTATGTCTTGTATTTTTTTTTTGAAATCTAACTATAAAACCATATGTATATATTTTATAAATATAGTGCTCTTTACAAAGGATCGTGAGCATGTAAGGAACTCGGATAAAAAAAACGGATTATAAGAACAAGATACGGCATCTTACAATGTTATATCTCTAATTAGCTTTATAAAAATAATTTTATAAACTGTGATGAACAGTAAAAGTTACCAGTTCATCAGATGTAAAAATTCCCAATAAATTATTATTTTGATGAATTTCTTATACAAACTCAGCGGACATAAAGAAAAAATCGGAATCGGAATTATAACGAAACACGTTACGTAATTTACATGTTTTATATAATTTAATTACTATTGAAAAACACAATTTTATAAACTGCTATATGGGATAGTAAATACTACTGTTCATCAGGGATTTAAAATTTTATAAATTTAATATTTTTGATAATTTTCTTTATACTAAATCAAGGGACATAGGAATCTCGAGAAAACGGGAATATAACAAAAGAGTCTATGATTTAACATGTTACTATAATTAATTTTATAAAATAGTTTTTTATAAAATATGATGAACATTAAAAAGTTATGTTCATCAGTGGGTTTAAATCTTTTAAATATGTGATATTTTGATAAATTATTTTTATACGAAGACGTGGACTATGAAACGTATTAAACGGTAGTCGAAAACGATAAGATATGTTGTTTTTAAAACTCGGCGCGCATTACTTTCTTATTTTTGTTCAATCTTTTTAATTAAAACAATTAAATTAATAATGACTTTTATCATGATTAATTCATTACATTTTACAATATGATACATTAGTAATAAAAAACAATATTTCTATTACGAGTACATATATATATTCTTTAATTTAACAAAGTTCGAGTTGATTATTGTTCAACTTTTAAGGAATTAATAAAAAACTATTAGGTGTGTGGTGTTGTATGCACGATGTGTGTTTTAGTTACATGAAATACTTTATACTCTACGGCTATTAATTAATTAGGTTTGCATTCAAATTCCAAGGCGTTTCACTTTCTTGGATGCTAGGATAATCAATAAACTTCACTTTACGGTGAGTCATAGCACGCTTTTACTACAACTATATTGTTTTACAACTTTGGGGTGGAGAAACATGCTTTGTTTTACATTTTGGACGCAAGTTCCCTTTTATTACATTACGAGTTGGCTCCTAAAGTAGATAACCCAACTATTGCCCACCTTCTTGAAATCTGTAAATTGCGATAGTTAGCGAGGACGACTGTTATGAATAGTCTATTTGGGATTGACTTCCCCGTTTGGGTGGTGTAGCGCCTCATCAGTTTCGGATGTTGTACCGAAACATACGAACGTATTACATGTCGGAACAATTTGGATGTTGCGGGTTTGAAATCTACATGGGCAAATTTAGTGCCATTATATTTGCATACATATATGTCGAGCTTCGGTTTGTCATGAAACTTAGTGCACTCGATAATTATCTTTGAGATTTTTGTATGTGTTACATGTCTTACATTGGAAAATCTTGTGGTCCTAACTTTTATACATTTACTAAACCTGTGAATTCACCAAATTTATGTGACATTTTTAAAGCATGTTAGTTCTCAGGTCAATAAGGTAGATGAAACAAGGATACAATGGTTTGGTTCATCATTTTGGAGTTTCATTACTATAAAGATTGATGCATTACATTTTGGGAAATTTGTTATTCTTAATTCTTACTTTTCAGGGATGAAATATTTAAGCTTCGGATATTGTACAAAACAGTCTATTTGAATCCAAATGTATTCAATTTTTTAAACGACTCATATCAGAGGTCGTTATCTTTTTTCTCGTTGCTGTTGATTTATGAAGTAAACATTCCCCAAACCCATATTTCCGCTGAGAACCCATTTTGGGGGTGTACATATTGCATCAAGAGCCTTAGGTTATAGAGAACCAGGTCAAAGGTTTTTACTTGGACTATAACCATTTTCAAAACATTGAATCATATCAAAGTTTTTTTTCACGGGGAACATACACTTTTGGGTTGCATTAGTTGGTTATGTACATGGCTTTCATTGATATTGTTTACATGTTTATATTTACTAAATTTTTTTATTTTCTAATTTACTGGTCTAATAAATATACTTATATAAGTTTATTTATCCTTTCTGCAGTCATTCTTCTGCTTCATCTCGCTGTTCACACTACCACTCTGTGTACAACCGTCTCCGACCGGGGGAAGAGTCTTCTGGGGAGCCGACGAGGAGATATCTGATGGAGGTGTACCACGAGTCATCGTATACGGATACGATGGACTTCCCATGCAGCCAGTAGCCCCACCATCTCCTGATTATGTGCCTGGACTGAGCTCCCAGCTCCCTGAATATGTGGGCCCGGTCTGAGTACACACCATCACCCATTGAGATACAATATGTACCGAGACTGAGTACCCCGAGTACTTGTACCTTCGGAGGTTGATGGCACCAATGGAGGGGACCAGCCTCTACCTGCTGATGCTTCACCCATAGCCCTATCACCGGGCTATGTACCTGATTCCGATCCAGAGGAGGATCCGGAGGAGGACTCCGAGGAGGAGCATGCTGACTACCCTGCCGACGGAGGGGGGGGGGATGGAGTTGATGGACCTCCCGGTTGATGACACTGATGATGCTGATGATGATGATGAGGAGGAGGTGGATGACGAGGAGGAGGAGGAGCACCTTGCTACGGCACGACTCATTCTGCGTATACTTGTTGTTGGACCTGTTCCTCTGGCAGGGTAACAGGCTTTGAGTCTGATGAGTCTGCACCCTACAACTAGGGCAACTCAGATCGGACCCCCTTTGCCAGACACGTCTCGTAAGGGCAAGGAAGTCTGTCTGACCTGAGCCACGATGTCAGCATCATGGAGGCATGCATTGCTAAGCCATAGCTGCCGTACCTACACCACTACTACCTGTTGTATCTTCACCATTACCCCTACCATCACCACTCACTACTAGCCCTACTGATACAGGAGCACCATTTGGCTTTAATTGGGGGCAGCGGGATTCGGTGAGAGTGCTGTCTGCATCCACCATCCCTCATTACTTCCCACCTACTTCCCAGGACTAATGTCCCCGAGGCTGATTATGCCGACCTCGGAAGTGAGCTCATGTCTTACTACTACGCTCGACAGGATACCGAGATCGGGGAGAGTTAAGCGGCTGGTTGCCGCAAGACAGCCAGGGGCCGACCCCAGCGATTGACACTTGGGATGAGATTGTTGAGGCCATGATGGAGATAGCACCGACCACCTTGGAGGGGGTCGACCAGAGAGTAATAGAGCTTGATACTACTGTTTTGACAGAGGACTGAGGAGTTTGAGTACGATTTGAGGAGGCACGTGATGACCGGGCTTACTTGGGAGCCCTAGTCAACACACTATTCAGAAGATAGAGGATAACAACACCGCCGTAATGCTTTGGCTATTAGATAGAGAGGCTATATTGCTCGACATAGCATGGACAAGTTTGAGGAGTGTGAGTGAGCCATAGAAGGCACATGTTAGGACACTAGAGGCACAGGTTGCCACATTGATTGCTCAGACCTCATCACTTCAGACTCAGCCTTCCAGATACTACAGGGCGCTTGGAGTATTGCGACACTAGAGGATAGAGACCCAGAGCCACAGGTAATGGACAAGCTGGAGGCTGGCTCGAGCAACGTTATTCATGCATATTGTTGTAGCTATCCTATATAAAGCCTATTTAGTTTATGGGTTTCTCCCAGCTATTAGGCTGTAAGGACTTTTGTTTTATCTTTTTAGATATTCTTTGTATGCGTGTTAAGTATTATGGGTGATCCACAAGCTAACACCGCCTTAGTGTCAATTATTTCGTTTTTGTATTCATTGTATGAAACAAGTTGTTAATCAGGACCCATCATTTATATTATCGATGTTGTTGTGTCTGATGTTTATTTATTATGTCATTGTTGATTTACTTTCAGTTGTATATTTCATTATGGTATGGTGAATCTCTTTTTATTTATTTTGCATATGTCAGTTACATTTATTGATTGTGTGATACATGGCACGTGTATTAGTATTTCCTTGTGATTTTGAAGAAAATGTTACCAACAAGAAGTGGCCGAGACAACACCGCCACCATAACCAATCCTACCACCACTGTCACTGAGGCTCAACTCCAAGCCATTAATTGATCAAGGCGTTGCTTGCTGCTCTGTCAGACGCGATGCATAGCAGAGAAGCAGGTGATGTAGAGATGGCGATAACAGCCATGGTTCAGGAACCGGCGGAAGAAGGCAAGTGCCTACTCAACGAGAATGCACTTACACTGATTTCTTGAAGTGCCAGCCTATAAATTTCAAAGGCACTGAAGGAGTCGTTGGCCTGACCCAATGGGCAGAAAAGATGGAATCTGTTTTTCTTATCAGCAACTGTGCTATTACGAATCAGGTTAAGTTCGCATCTTGTACTCTTCAAGGAAGTGCCTTGACGTGGTGGAACTCACACGTAAGGGCTGTCGGACAAGATGTTGCATACACAATGCCATGGACGGCTTTGAAAAGGATGATAACAGATAAATATTGCCCCAGGGGCGAGATCAAAAAGCTGGAATCTGAGTATTGGAACCTAAAGGTGAGAGGTACTGATTTGATGACTTACAATCAACGATTCCAAGAGTTGGCACTCATGTGCGATAGAATGTTCCCTGAGGAATCAGCTAAAGTGGAAAGGTATGTCGGTGGTCTTCCCGACTGTATTTCATGGTAGTGTTAAGGCATCCAAGCCTCAAACAATGCAAGAGGCAATTGAATTTGCTACTGAAATGATGACAAATAGTGAATCACTGCAGTTGAAAGCCAAGCTGAAAATAAGAGAAATATGAAGAGACTTCAAGGAAACACCAAAACCAACAGCAACCATTCAAAAGAAACAATGTGGCACGGGCTTACACTGCTGGGCCTGGAGATAAGAAGCCTTATGGAGGAACCAAACCTCTATGTGCCAAGTGCAATTATCACCACGATGGGCCATGTACTCTAAAGTGCACTAACTGCAAAAAGACTGGTCACTCGGCCCGTGACTGTAAAGTTCGACCTACTGCAAACAACAACAACAACAACAACAACAACAACAATAACCAGAGGACCCAAATGGGGACAATCCCGATGTTATCTCACTTGCTTTGAGTGTGGAGTGCAAGGTCACTACAGGAATGACTGCCCAAGGCTGAAGAATGGGAATCGGGCTGGAAATGGCAATGCTGTAGCAAGAGCTTATGTTGTGGGCTCTGCTGGAACTAACCCGAACTCAAATGTTGTCACGGGTACGTTCCTCCTAAATAACGTTTGTTCAATACTATTTGACACTAGTGCCGATAGGATGTTTCATATCTACTGCATTTAGTACTTTGTTAATTGATATAATCCAACTACATTAGACCTTGGTTTTGATTGTGAGTTAGCTGACGGTAGAATATTTGGGTTAATACACTTTACGGGGGGTTTGCACTCTAAACTTTCTAACAGCATCCATTAACATCGACTTGATGCCGTGAGATGGGTTAGTTTTGACGTCATTAACGGTATGGATGGTTAGCTAAAATATTCATGCGTATAGTTGTGATGTGAAGCATTGTAGCGTGTTCCATTTGGAGACAAGACTTTAATTTTTCATGTGACGAAAGCAACAAATAACGGATTGAGTCCGAAATTGAACATTCATCTCGGTGTACCCAAAGCTAAAAAGTATTTGCTGAGGGATGTATATCTTTCTAGCACAGGTTACTTTGAAAGCCGAGGAAGACAAGTCGAAGGAGAAGCAAACTTGAAGAAGTACCATTAGTTCAAGACTTTCTGAGTATTCCCGAGGGACTTGCCGGGAGTATTACACCAACCCGCCAAAGTGGAATTTAGATCTGATCCTGTACCTTGGTTGCGCGCCAAGTAGGCATCGGGTCAACCTTATCGACTAGCCCCTCCGAGATGAAGATGTTGTTGGACAATGAACGGAACTTTCCGACAAATGGGCTTTTATAAGACCCAGTTCCTCAACTTGGGGAGGCCCGGTTTGTTTGTCAAGAAGAAGATGGATCATTTCAGGATGTGCAATTGATTACCGGAATTTGAATAAGCTTGACGGTAAAGAAACGTTATCCGTTCCCGGTTTGATGATCTGTTCGATCAAAACTACAAGGTTCAAGTATATACTCAAAGATCGACCTGAGGTGGGTTATCATCAACTATGGGTTGTGATGATGATATCCGAAGACAACATTCAGAACTCGATTATGGACATTATGAGTTTCAAGTTTATGCCGTTTTGGTTTGACCTAATGCACCTAATGTGTTTATGGATCTACATGAGTCGGGTCTTTGCCTACCATTACATGGACAAATACATAATCTGTTCTTTATTGACGACATTGGATATACTCGAAGAGCAAGCAAGAGCATGCAGAGCACCTCAAGTTAATCTTGGAGTTGCTTAAGAAGGAACAGTTGTATGCCAAATTCTCTAAATGCGAATTCTGGATCCCGAAAGTACAGTTCATTGGTCACGTGATCGACAGTCAGGGTATTCATGTGGATCCTGCTAAGATTGAATTTGTCAAAGATTGGGCGTCTCCTAAGTCTGCAACGGAGATTCGTCAATTTTTAGGACTAAGGGGGACAGGGCTACTACCGAAGATTCATTGACGGATTCTCAAAGATGCCAATCAATGACCAAGGCTGATGACTCAAAAGAAAAGATCAAGTTTTATATGGATGTATGACTTAGTGGACAAGGCAGAAGCAGCTTTTCAGTTGATAAAGCAGAAATTGTGCAGTGCACCAATTCTGGCGTTACCCGAAGGAAATGAAGACTTTATCGCTTACTGCGATGCTTCAATCAAAGGGTTGGGCGCGGTGCTAATGCAGAGAGAAAAAGTGATTGCTTATGCATCACGACAACTAAAGATTCATGAGAAAAATTACACCACTCATGATTTGGAGTTAGGCGCAGTGGTATTCGCTCTAAATTAGGAGGGCATTATCTGTAAGGGACAAAGTGTACAGTGTTTCAAATGGACCACAAAAAGTTTACAAAAACATCCTTGACAGAAGGAGTGGAACATTGAGACAACAGTCGATGTTGGGAATTGCTTAGTGATTATGATTGCGAAATCCGCTATCACCTAGGAAAAGCAAATGTAGTGGCCGATGCGTTGAGCAGAAAGGAACGAGTAAAGCCATTACGGGTTCGGGCCTTAGTTATGACTATCGGTTTGGACCTTCCCAAGCGGATTTTGGTAGGGGGTGCTCAAATTGAGGCAACGAAAACCAGAAAAAACCTCAATGTCTGAGACGTAGGCCGGTACTGTTGATTGAGGAATTGAAAAGACCCAGAAACAGCCGGAATGAGATGTTGGAAACCGCGTAAGACGGAACCTTGTGTCTAAACAACTAAGTTGGTTGCCGTGCTATGGTGTACCTAAAGGGCTTATGATTATCGCTATGAGTCTCACAAGTCAAAGTATTCTGTTCACTGGGTTCGATAATTGCTAACCATGAATGAAACAAACAGTACTGGTGAGTCCCTAAAAATGAAAGATGACATTCGCACCTATGTTAGTACGTGTGTTGACGTGTTTAGTGTCAAGCCCGAACACACAAAAAACCATTGGTTTATGGTACAAACCAGGATTCCAATGAATGGAACATATATCACCATGGACTTTGTCACCAAGTCTCCCAAGGAAAGCAAAGTGGAAACGACACCATATGGGTAATTGTAGACTGACTCACTAAGTCTGCACACTTTCTACCAATGAGGGAAACTGACAACTATGGACAAACTTAGCATTACTTGACTTGAAGAAGTGGTTCACAAGGCCATGGGATACCAGGTCTCGATCATTTGTGATCGTGACCACCCCGGTTTGCATCAAACTTATGGAGATTCATTTTCAGAAAGCTATGTGGACTAGGTGGGAATATGAGTACGGCATACACTACGGTGACTGATGGACAAAGTGAATGGACCCATACAAAATCTTGATGGATATGTTTACGCGCTTGCGTGATAGACTTTGGGAATGGTTGGGAAGGACACTTACCGCTGATTGAATTCTCGTTTCAAACAATAGCTACCACACTAGTATTAAAGCTGCCCCATTCGAGGCACTTTATGGCCGAAAGTGTCGGTCACCTGTGTGTTGGGCTGAGGTCGGTAGATGCTCGGCTACCGGTCCAGGAAACTTGTGCATGAAAACAACGAGAAGATTGTCCAAATTAAGCAGAGAATGCAGCTGCCCTACTGTGATCGCCAAAAGAGTTACGGCGATGTGAGGAGTAAGGCCTAGAGTTTCAGGGTTGGTGATTCGAAGTTTTTTTAAAGGTATTAATCACCTTGGAAAGGGGTCGTACGTTTTGGAAAACGGCGGAAAGTTGAACCCGAGGTATATCGGACCTTTCAAGGTGTTAGCCAAAGTGGGAACCGTTGCTCTATAGACTCGAACTATCTCAACAGTTAAGAAGGGTTCATAGCACTTTCATGTATCTTATCTAAAGAAGGGTTTTTATCTGACGAGCCGTTGGCAGTCCGTTAGATGAAATACACATTTGGTTGATTAAACTCCAATTTGTTTGAAGAACCAGTGGAAATCTTTGGAGCGTGAGATCAAGATGCTAAGGCGAAGTCGTATCCATCATCAAAGTTCGATGGAACTCCAAGAGAGGTCCAGAGTTAACTGTCCACCATTGGGAACGCACGGAAGATCAGTTCCGAGGAAAGTATCCGCACCTCTTCACAAAGACCGCACCCTCGAAGAATGTTGCATCTTGAGCCTTGGGACAAGGCTCTCCTAAAGGGTGGAGACTGTAACATTTCTCATTTTTAGGTTATTTTCAACTTTAATAAATTCCATTATTTATTTTTAGAGTTTTACGCGTTCGCTTTTAATTATTATCTTATAGTTAAACGCGGTAACTAAAAAATAATGAATCAATGTAAACGGACATCAAACAAATTAAAGTTGACATCAAGCAAGTGTTATATGATTATTAGGAGTATAATTTATAACTTTTTATAATTTATTTTTGTTGGTTACGGTTTAAAAAGCTACGTTTGCAATAAATTACAATTTGGTCGTAACCGGATGCTCCTTTACCCTCTACACTTACAGCAAATACCCACATTTATACAATACTCAAAATTTATTTATTTTCACTCACATATACCTCCCTAAACGGATATGAGATTTTATACTGAAATAAATCATTTACAATCCATGGAATATGTCTTAACCTAACAAAGTACCTTACACAAGCACAACCTTATAAACATTTGACTTGTCAAATGTCCTCCCCTCTCCTTACATAATGTCCACTTATCTCAATTTATTTTATAACCTACCACAAAATATCCTTAACCCACCTATAAAACAATATTTTAAAACTTTTAAACCATGTTAACTAACACAAAAACTCCCTACCACTATCCAAACCCACAACCAAACACAATCACCAACCCCCCCTCCCCACCCACAAATCTAACCCCCCCCTTCCCCCAAAACAAAACAACTTTAAATCATTAATTAAATAATAACCACTTCAAACCCATTAAAATATAAACATCTCTTATACTAGACAATAAATGCATAATTCCTCATTTAATTTTAAAAAAACACTCCCATAACCCTCACAACACTAAAATTTTAAATCTTTCATTAGGTAATTATATATATAATCATGTATAGATTATACCATCATTTTATCCTCAACTACATTTAAATATAAAATTTCATAAAACCATATTTCAATCCACCTTAATTTTAAACTATTTACTACATAATTATCAAAAGATAAACACCCCAATAAACAATTTAATCCTTCATTTAACGATTTTAGTCAAACAATTCCCAATTTCCATTCCATTTATTTAAAAATCCATGTACTGTTCCGTTATAAAACACCTATGTACAAAAAATTTTAAAGGTTCCTCAAAATAACAATACTTGTAACTACTTTAATAATTAGACACTCATATGTCCATTATAAAATAATTTGAATCTAACTAAAAACCATATTTAATATATTTTATAAAAATAGATCTCATTACAATTTAAGGATCATGTAAGGAACTCGAAACACGGAATTAATAACGAAAAGCTACGGAATTTACAAGTTATATCTTAATATTAGCTTTATATAACAATTAATTTTAATAAACGTGATGAACAGTAAAGTTACTGTTCATCAGATGTAAAAATCCGATAAACTAATCTTTGAAAATTTCCCATAAATTTACAAAACTCCCGGACATAAAGAACTCTGAAAAAAGGGAATTAAACGAAACGTTACGTAATTTCAAGTATTTATTTAATTATATATATGAAAACAAATTTAATAAACTGCTTAGTGAATAGTAAATAATATGTACATCAGGAATTTTAAATTTTATAAAATTTAATATATTGATAAAATTTTACCTTATTACTAATCAAGGAACATAAGGATCTCGAGAAGGAACTTACAAAGCGTTTATGATTTCAACATGTTACATATAATTAATTTTATAAAATGTTTTATAAACTATGATGAACAGTAATTTAAAAAAGGGGTACTGTTCATCAGTGGGTTTTAATCTTATAAATATGATATTTTGATAAATTATTTTAATACGAAGACGTGGACATAAGAAACGTAAATAAAACGGAGTCGAAACGATAAAGATATGGAAGTTTTAAAACTCTGCGAACATTACTTTTATTTTTGTACACTCTTTTATACATACATTTACAATTTAATAATTGAATATCATTATTATAATTCATACCATTTTATCAAATGATACCATTAGTATAATAAAAAAAATATTTCTATACGAGTACAAAATATATTTTCTTTAATTTAATTAAAGTACGATGTTGATTATTGGTTTCAAACTTTTAAGGAATAATAAAAAACTTATTAGGCGGTGGTGGTGTAGCTATGCAATATGTGATGTTTTATTTACATGAAATACATTATACTCATACGGCCTATAATTAATTAGGTTGCATTCAAATTGCCGAGGCGATTCACTTACTTGATTTAGATAATCAATCATTCACTTACGGTGAGTTCATAGCCCCGCTTTTATACAATTATATTGTTTTACAACCTTTGGGGTGAGAAACATGCATTGTTTTACATTTGGACGCAAGTACTCTTTTAAACATATTACGAGTTGGCCTAAGTAGCTAAACAATCTAATTGCCCACCCTCATGAACTGTCAATTGCTAGGTAGAATTAGGGTAGCTTTAGCTTATTTTAGCTTATTGTAACATTTTTAGTTTTGTTTTCAATTGATGTAACTCTCTTTTCAAGCTTGTACTCAGTTTTTATAATCAATAAAATTTAGTTTTCATATTGTTCAATTGTCACTTCATGTTTTACCTTAAAGCATAATGGTTTGATTAAGCTCTCTTTTGTTCAAATAAGCTCAATAAGCTGTCATATTCACTAATAAGCTAGTTGTATCCTCAGTTAAGCTCTCAAAGCTTAACTGAGCTATTTGTTACTCAAATCCACCCCCAAATTTACCTCAGCTTATTTGGAAGGGAAGCCAGTTATGGAAGGGCTTCCAGGACCTTACTAGCTTATCTCTGATAAGCTAGAGCTTTGTAGATCAACTCTTGGAGCAAATTTATAAGCCTTGTTTGTGCAAAGGCCTTTGTAAGATCTTATTTTCCTTTTTTATATCTTAATATTGCACTTTAGCTTATTTTTGCTTAATAGTAGCTTATAGTTGTTTAGGTTAACTTATTATTGCTTATAATAGTTATTTAATGCTTAATATAGTCAATCGTTAGTTTAAATCTTAGTTTACATAATTTTGAGTTAAAATAGTTATAAAAACCAAAAATAATAGCATTAGCTTGTAGCTTGTAGCTTCTGCTTATTTGTTTGATTAAATCTGTTCATTAGGTTTATAATTAGCTAATCAACATCTGGTATCCAAGTTTCAAGCCTTAATTCTCATTTTTATAAGCTGAATATGTATTTGAGAAATTTAAAGGGGTATGTGGTTCAAGCAGTACTAACTTGAGTTAGTACTGCTTAAGACCATTTGGTTCTTTGAGTTGAATTTAAATATCATATTAAGGTTTATAAGATTAGGATTTAAGGCAATTGTTAGGTTTAATCAAGTTTTTTAAAAGTTAGGGTGTAGTGGTTTGAATCTGTGATCATAAATTCAGCTTCATATGCATTTCTTGCTCAAGTTTGTTCTAGTTGTTTTTATTGATCAAGTTGTTCATGTTTAGGTGTTTAAAAGTTATAGAAACCAAGTCTTTAGGTCTGCACCATTTGGTTTTGGTGATTTGTGGTCAAGTGCATCAGATAGTATAAATAGGTTTTGGTCATTTTTAAGCTGAAAATTCAGCTAGCATAAGTAGGATTTAGCCTTTCAAACTTAGAGCACAAGTAGTTTATAGGGCATACTAGATCTGTTAGGGCTTATTTCATATTAATTTGCTTATTTACCCAACTGTTTTTAGGTCTGCAATTCAGGACTTAGTCTTTTCATAAAAATAAAAAAAAGTAGTGTAATATAAGCAAATAGCCTTTTTCAATTAGCTTTTTCATTGTTTGGTTAAATTTCAAAATACTTATTAAGAGCTGATTCAGATAGCTTATAAGGCAAGCTTTCTAGTGGTATAGGTCAATAAGCCGTAAGGATCCTTTTGTTCACTTAAAAATAAGCTCAAAGTTATCTTGTTGACTGTTTTCAAAACAGATTTATGCAAAAATGCTTTTTGGCTTTTTCAGCTTATGGCTTATTGTTTTTGTTCAAATTTGGTTCAGTCTTGCTTAATAGGTTAGTGGTAAGGTGTAGGTAGCTTATTTAGTTTAGGTTTCAGCTTATTCAAGATTTCTAGCTAATTTAGTTTAGTGAAAAAGTCATTAGTACCTTAAGTCATAATCTGTCACACTTTTAAGCTCTTTTCATGCTTATTTATTTGTTTTCATAAAAAGCTTCTTTTACAAAATTTGCTAGTTTTCAGCTGATTTATAAGTTTGTTTAAAAAAGTTTTGAAAAATAATTTTTTTTTGCAAAAAGGGGAAGCACAGATTCGAACCTGTGACCTCCCCCTTTACATACCAACGCCTCACAACACACACTCCTAACCATTAGCGCCCTTGGGTCTTTTGCGTTATAGAGTGAAAACATAATTCATTTAACATCTTTTTGGCCTAATTATAGAATAAGCACTTCGAGTGCTGTTTTGATTTTTTCTAGCTTATCCGTTTAAGCTTATTTTGAGTTTTTATTTTTCCTGCATTTTTCACATCATAAGCGATTTTTGGTATTTTTCTTAGAATTTTAACTTGTACTTTAGTAATTTTCTTTTATTTTAATAGTTTAAAAACTTTAAAAATTCATAAAGAAAAATAATCAAAAAATAATAATAATAATAATATATTTTTTTATAAATTTTCTTTTATAATATTTTAGGTTTAGGAATTAAATTTGCGTTCGTAGGTCTTAAGTTTAGTATACTTGCTTGTTTATCACGTTTTCTTTATTTCCCGTTAACGTTTTTGTGTTTAATTGATTAGTTGTTTTCTTTCCCTTACATGTTTTATTTGTTTTAATTTGTAGAAATAGATAATCAATTCAAAATCTTTGAAACCATTCAAATCATTGTCCAAATTAAAACGGAGTCTCAATTCATAATTCTTGGGGTATAAACGACCCGGTGAACACTTACCGGTTAAACGTACGATATTTTGTGTAGAATTTGCTTTTAATCTTTGTCCTCAAGGATTTCTAGTGAATTTCTCTCATACTTACATATATTATACGTGTATCAAATTTTTGGCGCCGTTGCCGGGGAATTGTGTTACGATTCTCTCGTTTGAATTTGTCGATCGTGATTTGGATAACCTTTCGTCTTCGAAAGTTACGTCTTTTTGAAAAAATCAAAAATCTAAAAAAATATAAAAATAAAAAAAGTAAAAAATATTTTTCTTTTTCTTTTTACTATATGTAGAAGATTAATAAATAAAAAAATACAAAAATATTTGCTCTTTTGGATTTTTCGATTTTTATTGTGTTCTCTTAAATACTAATATACACAAGCAATTGAATTCTCTTACTAGAGAATTTGTGAATATACATTAATAAGTTCCCAAACTTAAGATTCAAAAAAGTAACCGTCTTGTGTCACTTACGAAAAGGCGCACCTCTTTTGTGAAATAAGCTATTAGGAGGGTTGTTCCATGGAACTACGACCCAAAGGGACAACGTTTTTAAGGCGATTCGCTCCCACTACGTCCCCCATTTGCAAATTTCACTTAAAGGAGTTACCCTAAGTTTGTTGATTATTCAGTGAAAAAATAATAATTTCGTGTATATATTTTCTCTCATCGTTTGCTATTTTGGTGTTTTTGCATAGTGCATGCGCACTAGAAATTCCTATTTTCCAAACAATTCACCCATAACCATTCCGAGACGTCAAAATAGAAGACGTACTCCACACGTAGTCGAACCCGAGCTTCGTACTATCGTTGAAGTTGCACCAATGGCAGAACAAACAATGGAAGAACTACTCCAAGCACCCACGGAAGGGCATGGAGAAGCTATTGTCATAACGA
>BQNB010111233.1:0-22394 GCA_026074375.1 Tanacetum coccineum
TAAGATGAAAAAAATTGACTTTTTTCATATGTGTTAGTTTAAATTGCACCGTTAGCGCCTGATATTAAGGTTTAACACATATATATGCCCTGTAAATCAATGAAATACGCCTATAGTCTTCGATATTCTCTAAACACTGTTAGCTAATTAGGGTGTGTGTGATAATCCTGGATAACTCGCTTATATCGTGTAAAAGTCTACTTTTCGTATAAAGTATTTCGACCCTTATCAATGCATGGGTTGCACGAAGTCTCTATCGGGATAATATAAGGAGTATAGCAATTTATGTTCTAGGCATAAGAATCATAAATCAAGAACAATAAAGGAATTGTATGTGTATTTTCATTCTATTTAATGAGACTAATGAATCTGTTTATAAAACAGATTCTAGATGACAGTTAAGCAGTTAAAGTTGGTTAAAACCAACTTTCACAACTGTTTTTCAACAGTTACACGGCTAGCAGTACTAACTACTTAGTGCTAGCAGTACTAACTACTTAGTACTGCCAGTGGAAAATACATAGTACTGCCTGTAGTAAACCAACTTAGTACTGATCTCTGCATTTTTGTCATGGTCGAAAACATATTAACTCAACGAGTGTGTACTCCACACTTCCCTAACTCGTATCCAAGCTAAGTATGAAATCTCATTAGTCTCTAGTAAATCGTCATTACCTAAATGGCCGTTGATAACACTAAAATCACCAACAAATCCCCCCCATTTTAGTGTAATCCTTGATTTACTAAAACATATATAAAGATATATGTTATTATGTTAAAACAAACATAACGAAACAAACAAATGCATAAATGAAAATGTCTTGCGATTGAATTTTCATCTTAGTATAATACACATTCCAAATATTCGAAAATCGGGGTGTCGTAACGATTGAACCCGTCAATCCATTTGAATACCTGAAGATACTATACACATTCGTTTCTACAACACTCTAAAGTTCATTTACTTGACACTTTACAAGCCATGTGTCCCAATCCATTAATGAACATATAGGAAGCCAAGTCCAAGCTTCTTGAAGCGGCAAAACTTCATGTTCACATAGGTGATTCTTTTAGTCTTGCACCTGCATTTGCAATTTTTCAAAAGAATCATTAAGAAGGTAAACTTCAACCTAACCATCACTTGCAGGTCTGAACACATACCTCGGGAAGATAAATACACGTGTTCCAATCTCTAAATGTGAGCTTTCCACATTGAATTCAGCTTCTAACGTTGTATTAGAAGGGAATTGGGTATCTCATAGATAGTAGATTTATATGGACTTTAATCCCATCCCTATCACTGACTTATTCACTAAGTCCCTAGCGAGACCCTTCGTCAAGTGGTCTGCTAAATTCTTTTGCGACCGAACAAACTCAATAGAAATCACACCATTCATGATTAACTCTCTAATCATACTATGTCTAACACCTAAGTGTCTAGACTTCCCATTATATATCTGACTATAAGCCTTAGCCATTGTGGGAGCACTATCACATCGGATAGATATTGGTGCTATTGGTTTCGGCCATATTGGAATCTCATGTATCAAGTTTCTTAGCCATTCTGCTTCTTTACCAGCAGCAGCCAATGCTACAAACTCAGATTCCATAGTAGAACCAGTGATGCATGTTTGCTTCTTGGAAGCCCATGAAATGGCACCTCCCCCAAGCAGGAACACCCATCCACTCGTAGAAGATGAATCTTCAACATGATTTATCCAGCTAGCATCCGAATAACCTTCTAACACCGAAGGATATCCCATATATGATAAACCATAATTCATAGTACCTTTCAAGTACTTGAACACCCTTGTTATTGCTTGCCAATGCTGTCTACTAGGATTACTAGTAAACCTACTCAATCTACCAACATGTACAAATATTACATGTATTTGATTTATACATACATTATACTCATATAATGTTAAACTATACATATTGAAAAAGACCAAAACAAATCCTCACAAATACACATCATAAATTCGTGTACATATGACTAGGATAAGCCATGAAGTCACCAAAAGCTATGCGAAAAATATCTTCAAATGCAACTCGGAACCCATGCACTAGACCAAGAAAAGCTCAAAATAAGCCTATCTTAATTCTCATGATCATCCAATCTTCTTCAAGAAGCTTAATGCCAACCTTTCATTTGAATCAACTATACACCACTAAAATCTCAAATATCTACTAAGTAGTATAAATAGCACATGCATTCACTCTTTCTTTCATAAACACTTAACCAAAAATCACAAAAATCTTTCTCTCTTCTCTCTCAAACTCACGGCATCAAACCCCTTTAATACACAATCCATAGCTTGATTTTCTTTCACCATATTAGTGTTTACATATCATACTTAAGGTATTCTAAGAATAATTGAAGGGTTGTTAAGCTTTGAAAGGATTTTAACAAGATATTGCAAGATTAGGGTTTTTGGTTGAAATTAGGGTTTTCACCTAATATTTTCAAGCCAAGGTTGTTAATCACAAGAGTGTGATTGTTATTCTTATCTCTAATCATCCACACAAGGTTATATCAAAAGCTTAATCTATTCATATTTAAGATTTTTATATTGTTCAGAATGAGGCTAATTTGCATATACTAGTTAAAACACCATCCTAGCGTACTCTTTGAGATATGTGAAAATGGATTATTTTCACATAGGATACATTATTTGTCTCAAACTTATTACTATATTTATCATGAATGTTAAATATGATGTTAGAATGGAGAGTTTATAACTCTTAGTAACACACTTGTTAAGATATAACATTAGTTTATGAAACAAATTAATTGGTTTTTTAAAGCATAATAAAATCTTGATAAATTACAAGAGAAAATGGTAAAATAACATGTTAAACATTGTTATCATTGGACTCCATAACAAGAACAGCAAATATAACTACTGAATTTAAAATATTTAAGACATAAGATATAAACTTTGTTGTAAAACTAGTTGTAACTAAGTGTTGAATCTAAATGGTACAAAAAATCATTCTTAAAACATGTCTAAATCCAAAACCTCAAACTTTTCCCAGATTTGGTTCGATTTTGGAAGCACCCATATATATGTTTTTTTAAAGATAGTAAATCTCAAGAGAATTCCAAAACGATAAGAAAACTCGAAAATCCATTAAAAAAAAGACATATACACTAGTTACGAGTTTACGACGGCTAAATACTTCTATAAAACAAATTTATAAAAGTACTAACAAGGCAAGAATACTTATACTTTGTAAACATCAATAATATGATAAAGCTTTCAATTACGAGAACGTGTTCGAAAGAATCACTAAAAACGAAGCTATAACGAATAAGATACGACAAAAACGGGTTTTACGTAAATTAAAAAGTATAAAAAAAACGATTTTATAGCTTTTAAGAACAGATAAAAACACTATTCATCCACACAATCTCAAAAACCAAAAAATGTGATTTTTATGATCACTCGTCTTAATACGAAAGCGTGGGCAATAAGAAACGCGAGAAACGGGCTTAAAACGACCAAGTTATGTCATTTTTGCTAAAGGCGTAATTATAAACGTTTTTACTTATCAAAATACGATTTCACGTAAACGATTAGATGGAATATAGGCTAATAGAATAATATGATATAAGTTATTGAGTGCTATATTACTAGGATAATTTCATAATGAGGCTTCTTCGGATGGCGTATTGACGATTGTTTGATTTCGATATTAAAGAGTCCCAAACTCCTCTGACGTCAATGTCATGCCTCTTAAATTTTGATAAGCCCGAGACGATAGTACGATTGAATCAACTAATAATAAGGATTATATACAGTGTTGGTAGACAACTGACTTAAAACTGAGACGAGCCTATAGATAACTAGTATCATTCAGGGGCGTTAGCGTTGACCGTTTTTACTCGGATATTTTTTGTTATCAATTACACACAAGTCAAGGTGCGAGGCTCATAGCCCTATGTTTTTAGAAATTATTAATTACAAGTTTTTTTGGGTGAGAAAACACTCTCATGTTTTACAAAAATGCGGACAGCAAATTTACAATTTATATCATGATTACTTGTGCCTAAGACAGCGATAACAACCTACTAGCCCGATGAACATGAACTGTTCAATTACGGTAAATTATTATCGCGAATGATTATGAGATAGATCAATTTGGGTATTGACCTCCCTATTCATGTGTGAACAAACTATCACTGGAAAACGAACGTATATCATAGTCGAATACTAGATGTTACGGTTGAAACCATCAAGTCACTGGCAATGGTAGGCAGATATATATATATTGTATTTATCAATTATGTCGACTTACGGTGTCATGAGCATTAAGGCAAACGTAATTGCATTGTGTGATTCTGCATCTGTTGCATTAACGCCTCACTGGAAAAGGTCTTGCGGTCCTGAATACAGACACATTTACATAAAACCTATTGAAATACCACCAACTTTATGTTGACGTTTTTAAATAGCAAGATGTTTATCAGGATGTGCATGAAGCACGAGTGCGAAAGGATTACCTTGGTTGCGGTTATATTTGAAGTCATGCATTAAAGTTTATCGCAGCACATTATTGATATAAGTTATGTGCTGTAAATCTTTGTAATCATAACAAGTAAACATAAAGCTTCGGGGGCCTATTATATATTTTTTTTTTTGTAACACAAACTTTATTAAATCCAATGTATCAGTTTTAAAAAACACTTTTTGGTCGTTCTTATATTATCAAGTGTTATTGATCTGAGAAGTAACACCCGCCGGAACTCATTACTTCCGCTGCGACCCAATTTGGGGGTGTTGCCGATTTGGTATCAAGGAACCAAGTATATAGAGAAACCAGTTCAAATGTCTTTTGCTGGACAATAACCATTTTCCAACATTGCATTCATACAAAGGGTTTTTCACGGACATACAATACACTAATTGTGTGCATTATTATCAGGTTAGGCTAGATGCATGCATGATTGATATTCATGATTGATATACATGTTATAATATAAATGTATATTACTATAAGAGTCTTATATTAGCATACTTATATAAGCTAATTTTGATTTCAGATATTATCATGTCAGATTCTGAGCATTCTACAGTTACATACACATCAGTATCCTTTCCAGTTGAGGACGATTCAAAACATTGGTCACCATAGAGAATCGATGGACCACCATATAGCTAAAGGGACCCATATGCGTTACCATAATGGCTGCTTATGAGGTTCCACCATCGCCTGACTACATACCTGGCCCTGAGGTTCCACCATCGCCTGACTACATACCTGGCCCCGAGGAGCCGCAGTCACCTCCCCCACTGGACTTTGTTCCTGAGCCGATGTACCCTGAGTACATGCCACAGGAGGATGAGATACTCCCGGCCGAGGAGCAAGCCTACTAACCTGCTGCTAGGCTCAAGGCATCACCACTAGAGCAGATTCCACTAGAGATATGTTCACTGAGTCCTGATCCTGAGGAGTAGGTCCGGAGGAGGAATGATGAGGATCCCTAAGAGGATCTATCATGACCTACCCCATGCTGATTGGATGATGATGATTATGAGGATGAGACTGAGGACGAGATAAGGAGGAGGAGGGAGGTAGGAGCAACCTAGGCTCTGGCTGACTCTTTTCCCAGCCGTACAATCGTAAGGCCCCCAGGTAATATCAATTCCGGGACTAGCCTTCCATATCGACTTCCGCCATGGAAGACAGGTCAAGAGGCTTCTTGCCTTAACCACTCCCACCATCACCACTTACCTCCACTAATCATACATCCATTACCACAGATACATCACCACACAATTTACCTATACCATCACCACCACCCAATAGCCCAACTCATATTGAATTCCGAGAAGTTGAGTTTACTCCTTCTTCGGCAATAGGGTTCGTTTTGGCTTCTCCATATCCCCAAGTCATGAGACGGGGATATTCATCAGCCTGGGTGCTAGCTAGCCAGGATAGACCAACCATAGCGAGGACGACCCTTATTCCATAGCGAGGGGGGACCTTTATGATATGTCGATGAGTGGTTGATGCTCCATAGATGTTCGACGTCTAGGATAGACTATGGCATTACGGATACATGGTAAGATGATCTGGTACGAGCCATCGATGAGATTGCAACCGACCCCCCTAGAGGGGTCAAATCAGAGGGTTTACCGATCTTGGTCTACCATGTTTGAGCAGGATACCTATCCAACAAGTAAGGTAATTTATAGAGGAAATGCTCAAGATTGACGGTCTTAACCTGAGAGGCCCGAGTCAACTGTGTATGATAGGGATAAGGCCAGTTCATCGTCATGGGTTTTATGGGAGTGTTTATTTGTTTAGTCATAATGATAGAGAAGAAGAGGCTAAAGAAGCTGACGGAGCTTGGGGACTATCCATGGATGCTAGCGACTATGCACGTTCAGATGTTATGTCATTACGTACTACAGTAGTGGCGCAGAGGTTGCAATTGATTTTAGAGTTACAGTAGCAGATCACCAGGCCGACAGAGGTGATTTTACAGGAGTTATTTGGCATCAGACCACAAGAAGGACATGATTTCAGTTTTACTAAGAAATTGAGGTTGCTAAAAGGACTACAGACATAGATGGTCGAGTTTCAGAGGCAGCATGGACCCGCAAAAGGTTCGGCACAGCCTGATGCACCAGGAGAGGCTGGTAGCAGCTCCTATATTTGGTTATGTTATAGCTATGCTATCAGCTTTTAAGATTATGGGTTATCCCCGCTACTGTAAGACTTTGTTTGTTTAGCTACCGTTTAGGCTTTTTGTTTAGGAATTATCATACCTTGTACAAATAACTAAGTGTTACAGGTATATCCTTGCTAGTATGTGCTTTAGGTATGTTTATCTTTTGAGTCTTGTTAACCTAAGTGTAAGTAATCAACTTGTATATAACTAAACATGGCATGAATTTTTTCCAAGTTATATATGAATGGATGGATTACATTATCATGAAATACGAATATATATTAAATCGAATGTCAATTGGTTATACACGATTAATTTCAATACAGTTTGTACATTTCATTCACTGTAGTGATTGTATCTCGTTTTATTTAATATGTATATTGTTATATCATAATAATGATTTATGAAATCTAACGTGTTATTTTATGTTTCTTGTGATTTAAAAGAAAATGGCACAAAAGAAACGGGAAAGGACCACGAGGTTAAACCAAACCCCAGATGCACACCCAACACCAGTCCCAGACACACCATTACTCACGTACATCTGTCACCAATTGGTGCCCCAAATTCAGGCAATGATTGACAAAGTGCGTTACTGCTTGCATTGCAGCACGTGAAGCACCAGATATGGCAAAAGTGATAGCCAGAACATCAATGTGGTCATGAATGGTTGTCAAAGGCCATGTGCAGGTAGCTCGTTAGATTCACCTACCCGGACATCCTAAAATGCCAACCCTTGAACTTCAAGGGCACTGAGGGAGTTGTTGACTCACAGTAGTGGTTGAAAGATGGAGTCCTGTTCCATCATAAGCAACTGTACAGTAAAGCATGCCAGGTGTCAAATTTGCTACATGTACCCGCCCTGCAAGGAAGTGCCTTACATGGTGGGAACTCCCACGTTATAGACCACTACCAGAAGCCTGCCCATGCAATGCCCATGGCGGACACTGAAAAAGATGATGACAAACAAAACTCCCCAAGGTGGAGAAATTAAGAAGTGGGATTGAATTGGAATTTGAGGTGAAGGGTAACGAATGTGGTAACCTAAAGCCAACGTTTCCAAGAATTGGCACTAAATGTGAGATCGGATGTTTTCCCGAATGAAATATACCAATTGAGAAATATTGTCGTGGTTTACCCGACACATCCATGGCAGTGTGATGGCAACTAACCAAAAACAATGCATGATTCCATTGAGTTCGCACACTGAACATCATGGGACAAAAAGATCAACACTTGGGCTGAACATCAGGCTGACATAAAAGGAAGTCTGATGACACGCCGATGGAACATCACAGAATCAGCAACCAACAAAGACAAAACACTAGAAGAGCTTAGATGCCTGCAGGAAATGATGACAGGAGAACCATACGGAGGCCCTAAGACCTCTGTGATCCAAATGCAACTATCCACCATGATGTCCTAGTGGCCTCCTAAATGCCACACGTGCAGACCGAATTTGGTCATTTAGGTCCGTCGACTGCAAGAACCCACCAAATGTCAACACTGGGGCTAATCAGAGGGCTTGTTTTAAATGTGGTGCTCAGGGGCATTTCAAGAAGGATTGCCCAAAATGAAGGAAACAACAACACCCGGGGTAATCAGGCTTGGAAAAGCCCAAGGCCTTAGGCAAAGCGTAAGTCGTGGGCAAATGCAGGGGCAAAACCGACAACAATGTCCGACACGGTACGTTTTCTCCTAAACAACCGATATGCCTCATTTTAATTTGATACCGTGCCGAATATGATTATTGTATCTCCTGCATTTAGCTTCTCGAATTATTTATCACTCCGACTGCCATTAGATCAAGATTATCATGTCGAACTATGCCGATGGCGAATAGTTAGAGGTTAAACACTATTATCAGGGTTTTTGTACATTAAACGCACTTAAATCATCCTTTCAACATAGACCAAATGCCGCATAGAACTAGGTCGTTAATGACGTGATAATTGGCATGATTGGTTTGCAAAGTACCATGCCGGTTATTGTTTATAATTGGCGGAAAAGATCTCCGTGATTCCTTTAGGAGACAAAAATTTAATCGATCCGAGGTGACCGAAGCAGTCAATAAACACGGGAACCCAATTAAACATCAGCTCGTGAACTAAGGCTCAAGAGTAATTTAACGAAGGGGATGTCACGTATTCTTAGCAAAGTATCACCACAACTCAAAGACAGAAGACAAGTCAAAAGAGAAACGACTTGAAGATGTGCCAGTTGTTCAGAATTTCCTGAAGTCTTTCCGAGGACTTGCCGGGTATACCGCCCACGTCCAAACAAGTGGAGTTTTCGAATCGATTTGTACCAATATAAACGAACGTTCTACACCTTGTATCCTCCCCCACCCCACTGCAACGGGCACCGATAATGATTAGCACCATCCGAACTTGAAAGAACTAGCGAGCAACTGCAGGAAAACATACGGACAAAGGCTTCAATAAGAACCAAGTTCCTCACACAGGGGAAGCTCCGAATTCTGTTTGTAAAGAAGAAAGAAGGTCTTCCGATGTGCAATCGATTACAAGGAATGTTAACAAACTGACAGAAAAGAACCTCTACCGAGGACCACCTCCCAAGGATCGATGACCCTAATCGACCAAACTGCCAAGGGTCAAGTATTTAATCAAAGATCGATCTGAGGTCAGGGTATCACCAGTTTGAGGGTTTCGAGAAGAAGACCGATTCCCAAGACATGCATTCAGAGACTCGAAACGGTCACTATGAATTCCATGTCATGTTCTTGGTTTGACCTAATGCACCGTCCGTAGGTTCCATGGTGGACCTTATTAACCGGGTGTGTAAATCGAATCGGGACAAGTTTTGTAATAGTCTCATCGATGACATTTTGATCTACTCCAAAAGTAAAAAGGAAAATGAAGGAACACCCTTAGGCAAGATCTTGAAATTGCTATAAAAGGAAGAATTGTACTGCCAAGTTCACCAAGGTGTGAATCTGGGATTTTCCATGTACAGATTCCTCGGGTTCACTCGTGATTGACCTGTCACGGTATTCACGTTGACCCTGCCAAGATTTGAATCTATCCAGATTGGGCGAACCTTCCTAAAACACCAACAGAATCCCAATTTTTGGTCCTTGCCGGCTAGTATAGAAGATTCATAGAAGGGTTTTCAAAGATCGACAAGACAATGATACCAAACAAACCCAGAAAGGTGTCAAATTTTGATTAAGGCGATAAAACAAGAAGCAAACTTTTATGAACTGTTGAAGCAGAAGCTGTGCAGGTGGCACCAATCCTGGCCCTTACCTGAGGGAAGCGAAGATTTCATCGCAATACTGCATGCTTTCAAAGAAGGGTTTTAGGCGCTTTGTTTGATAGCAAAGAAAAAGGTGATTTCTTTGTGCATCACGCCAGATAAAAATTCATGAAAAAACAATACGACTCACGACTTTAGAACTTAGGCAGTAGTGTATTGCTCTAAAGAATTTGAGGCACTATCTGTACGAACCAAGTGCAACGGTGTTCATTGATCACAAAGTTTACAACACATTCTAAGATCAGAAAGATTAAATAATGAAGGCCAACGTCGTTGGTTAAATTGCTGAGTGATTACGATTGAGCGAAATCCGAATATCACCCAGGGAAGGCAATGTGTTGCCTGTGCTCCTGAGCAGGAAGGAACGAGAACCACTAAGGGTTCGGCCTTAGTGATACTATTGGCTTGGATCTTCCTAAACAAATCTTGAAAGCTCAGACTGAAGCACGAAAGCCGGAGAACATCAAGAAGGAGGATGTTGGGGGTATATTGGTTGAGAATTCAAAAGATCCGGAGAAACTTAGAACAGAAAAGTTGGAACCACGTGCGGATGGAACTATGTGCTTAAATGGCAGGAGTTGGTTACCATGTTATGGCGACTTAAGGACTGTGATCATGCACGAGTCCCACAAGTCTAAATACTCTATTCATCCGGGTTCTGACAAGATGTACCAGGATATGAAGAGACTATACTGGTGGCCCAATATGAAAGCCAACATCGCCACCTATGTTAGCAAATGTTTGACATGTGCTAAGGTCAAGGCCGAACATCAGAGACCATCGGGTTTGTTAGTGCAACCCGAGATACCTCAATGGAAGTGGGACAACATCACGATGGATTTTGTCATGAAGCTTCCTAAGTCGTCACAAGGTTATGACACTATTTGGGTGATCGTTGACCGACTTACAAAGTCTGCCATTTTTATGCCAATGAGGGAAACGGATCCTATGGATAAACTGGCGAGAATGTACCTAAAGGAGGTAGTCACGAAGCATGGAATACCTGTCTCAATTATCTGTGATCGTGACCCTCGGTTCGCATCAAATTTCTGGAAGTCACTTCAGAAGGCTTTAGGTACAAGTTTGGATATGAGTACTGCATATCATCCGCAAACCAATGGACAAACCGAGAGAACCATCCAAACTCTTGAGGATATGATACGTGCTTGCGTAATCGACTTTGGAAATGGTTGGGTTAAACATTTGCCATTAGTCGAGTTTTCATACAATAACAGTTATCATGCTAGCATTAAGGCTGCACCGTTTGAAGCACTTTATGGTCGAAAGTGTCATTCACCCGTGTGTTGGGCCGAGGTTGGACAAGTTCAACTCACTGGTCCAGAATTAGTGCAAGAAACAACGGAGAGGATCATCCAGATCAAACAAAGGATTCAAACCGCTCGCGATAGACAAAAGAGCTACGCCGACTTAAAGCGTAAACCAATGGAATTTCAAGTTGGGGATAAAGCTACGCTTAAGGTTTCGCCTAGGAAAGGGGTCGTACGTTTTGGAAAACGATGGAAGTTCAACCCCAGATATGTCAGACCTTTCAAGGTGTTGAAAAAGGTTGGAGTCGTTGCTTACAAGCTTGAGCTTCCTCAAGAGCCTTATAAGCATGAGCTTACCTCATTAGGCTAAGACGGGTTCTACAATACGTTTCATGTATCAACTGAATTAATGTTATTCTGACGATCCATTAGTCGTTCCGTTGGAAGGACTCCAAGTAGATGACAAGCTTCATTTTGTTGAAGAGCCTGTGAAAGTCATGGATCGCGAAGTCAAATAATTGAGGTGAAGCCGTGTCCCAATTATCAAGGTTCGATGGAACTCTATGCGGGGTCCTGAGTTTACATGGGAATGTGAGGATCAATTCAGGAAGAAATATCCGCACCTCTTCACCAAGACATCACCGTCGTCAAGTGCCATGTCATAAGCCTTGCGGACAAGGCTCATTTAACGGGGGAAGACTATAACACCTCGTGTAATATTGGTCATTATATGAACATTTAAGTAATATGACAATTTTATTTAGGGTTTTACATTAACGCGTTTGCTCTTAAACCGTAAACGTTAAGTTAAATCGCATAAACTAAAAATGATCATTCAATGTAAACGGGCATTAAACAATTAAATGTTTACATTAAGAAAGTTTTAAATGATTATTATAAGGATAATTATCAACTTTGTTCATCTTATTTTTATTGGTGACGTAAAATGCTTACGTTTCGCGATAAAATGCGTTTCGGCATTCCCGGAAGCACCAAAACCTAACTACGCTTAACAAAACCCACAATTATACCCATTACCGCAAAATAATCAATAAAACATCAACATATATGTAAATGTGGCCGGATTCAGAGTGATAGGAACCAAGAAATGATCTGTGTTTTATGACACTCTCCATAAATATCAAGATATTAATAATATAAAGGGAACAAAGTCCCTTACACCTATCACGATGCACTTGACTACTGCATTAATGAACCTTCCTAGTAAGTCCTTAACTAAATTATCTTGACATAAATAAAGCTTAAGCTAGCAATAAACATCATACAAACCATTTCCAAGGTGTTAAACAAAACACAATCTCTCCCAATTCTTCTCAATTAAAGCCCACAGGCGCTGCAAAACCTCGAATAATAATTTTCATGGTCCTATTCACTTGAAAATCCGCCACATATACAAAGTATGTGAAGTATATTGATTGATTTTGTGTATTGGTATAATAGTGGTTTTTTCGTTTAAGCGTAAGTTAGGTTTTGGTGCTTCCGGAATGCCGAAACGCTTTTATCGCGAAACGTAAGCATTTAACTCACCAAAAAAAAAACTAAATGAACGAAAGGTTGATAAATATCCTTAAATAATCATTTAATACTTTCTTAATGTAAAATTTAATTGTTTTAATGCGCCCGATTATATTGAAAGATCATTGTTAGTTTATAGCGATTTAACTTAACGTTTACGGGTTTAAGAGCAAACGCGTATAAAACCCTAAAATAAATTGTAAATTACATAATGTCAGGAAAAAAGACCTAAAACATCGAGTGATATAGGACTTCCCCGTTAAATGAAGCCTTGTCCGCATGGCTTATGACTCGGCACTTGACGACGGTGATGTCTTGGTGAAGAGGTGCGGATATTTCTTCCTGAATTGATCCTCACATTCCCATGTAAACTCAGGACCCCGCATAGAGTTCCATCGAACCTTGATAATTGGGACACGGCTTCACCTCAATTATTTGACTTCGCGATCCATGACTTTCACAGGCTCTTCAACAAAATGAAGCTTGTCATCTACTTGGAGTCCTTCCAACGGAACGACTAATGGATCGTCAGAATAACATTAATTCACGTTGGATACATGAAACGTATTGTATAACCCTACTTAGCTCTTTGAGAAGCTCAAGCCTTAATAAGCAAACGGCCTCCTAACCTTTTTCAACACCTTGAAGGGTCCGACATATCTAGGGTTTAACTTCCCCCGTTTGCCAAAACGTACGACCCCTTTCCAAGGCGAAACCTTTAGCATAACTTTATCTCCAATTTGAAACTCCTATCGGTGTTACGCCTTTAAATCGGCATACTCTTTTGTCGATCCTTGATATCGGTTTGATATCCTATTGTTTAATCTGGATGATCCTCTCCGTTGTTTCTTGCACTAATTCTGGACCAGTGAGTTGAACTTGTCTAACCTCGGCCCAACACACGGGTGAACGACACTTTCGACCATAAAGTGCTTCAAACGGTGCAGCCTTAATGCTAGCATGATAACTGTTATTGTATTGGAAAACTCGACCAATAGCAAATAGTTTAACCCAACCCATATCTAAAGTCAATTAACGCAAGCTCTACGTGTAGCATATCCTCGAGAGTTTGGATGTTCTCTCTCCCACCCTCCGCTTTGTCCGTACGAGTTTACTGATGAAATATGTCAGTACTCATACCAAACTTGTACCCAAAGTAGCCTTCTGAAGTGACTTCCAGAAATTTGATGAAACCGAGGGTCACGATCACAGATAATTGAGACTAGGTTAAAATCCATGCCTTCGTGACTACATCATTTTAGGTTACATTCTTGCCAGTTTATCCAAGGATCCGTTTCGCCTCATAGGCATAAACAAAATGGGCAATCTTTGGTATAAGTCGGTCAACATCCACTCCAAATAGTGTCATAACCCTGTGACGACTTAGGAAGCTTCGTGACAAAATCCATCGTGATGTTGTCCCACTTCCATTGAGGTATCTCGGGTTGTACTAACAAACCCGATGGTCTCATTGTGGTTCGTACCCATGACCTTTAGCACAGTCAAACAGATGCTAAGCAAAGTGTGGCGAGTTGGCTTTTTCATATTGGGCCACCAATATAGCTTTTTTATATCCTGGTACATCTTGTCAGAACCCGGATGAATAGAGTATTTAGACTTGTGGGACTCGTGCATGATCACAGTCCTTAAGTCGCCATAACATGGTAACCAACTCCTGCCATTTAAGCACAGAGTTCCATCCGCGCGGGGTTCTAACTTTTCCGTTCTAAGTTTCTCCGGATCTTTTGAATTCTCAACCAACATACCTCCAACATCTTCGCTTTTGATGTTCTCCAGCTTTCGTGCTTCAGTCTGAGCTTTTACGATTTGTTTAGGAAGATCCAAGCCAATAGTCATCACTAAGGCCCGAACCCTTAGTGGTTCTCGTTCCTTCCTGCTTAGAGCATCAGCAACAACATTCGCCTTCCCTGGGTGATAATGAATTTCGCAATCGTAATCACTCAGCAATTCTAACCAGCGACGTTGCCTTATATTTAATTCCTTCTGATCAAGAATGTGTTGTAAACTTTTGTGATCAGTGAACACCGTGCACTTGGTTCCGTACAGATAGTGCCTCCAAATTTTTAGAGCGAACACTACTGCCCCAAGTTCTAAATCATGAGTCGTATAGTTCTTTTCATGAATTTTTAACTGGCGTGATGCATAAAGCAATCACCTTTCTCTTTAGCATCAACACATCACGCCCAAACCTTTCTTTGAAGCTCTCGCAGTATGCGATGAAATCTTTGCTTCCCTCAAGTAAGGCTAGGATTGGTGCACTGCACAGCTTCTGCTTCAATAGTTGAAAAGCTGCTTCTTGTTTATCGCCCCAATCAAACTTGACACCTTTCTGGGTTTAGTTTTGTTCCATAGTCTTGGCGATCTTTGAAAAACCCATCGATGAATCATCATAATAGCCCGCAAGGCGCCCAAAAATTGGCGAATCTCTGTTGGTGTTTTTGGAGACGCCCAATCTTTGATAGATTCAATCTTGGCAGGGTCAACGTGAATACCTCGATAGTCAATCACGTGACCGAGGAATTGTACCCTGGAAATCCAGAATTCACACTTGGAGAACTTGGCGTACAATTCTTCCTTCTTAAGCAATTTCAAGATCTGCCTAAGTGTGTGTTCTCATGTTCCTTCTTACTTTTTGTGAGTAATCAAAATGACCATCGATTCGAAGACAATTACAAACTTGTCCAGATACGGTTTACACACCCGGTTCATAAGGTCCATGAACACGGCCGGTGCATTAGTCAAACCAAAAGACATGACTTGGAATTCATAGTGACCGTATCGAGTCCTGAATGCAGTCTTGGGAATGTCTTCTTCTCGAACCCTCAACTGGTGATACCCTGACCTCATATCGATCTTTGAATAAATACTCGACCCTTGCAGCTGGTCGAATAGGTCATCGATCCTTGGGAGTGGGTAGCGGTTCTTCACTATCAGTTTGTTCAATTCCCTATAATCGATGCACATCCGAAAAGACCCATCTTTCTTCTTTACAAACAGAACCGGAGCTCCCCAGGGTGAGGAACTTGGTCTTATGAAGCCTTTGCTTAAGTTGTCCTATAGGTTTGCTCCGCTAGTATTCCTTCATTTCTCGACGGTGCTAATACTATATGGTGCCCGTGCACAGGTTAGCACCCGGTACCAAATCGATTCGAACTCCACTTGTCGGTGGGTGGTATACCCGCAAATCCTCATGAAAGACTTCAGAAAGTCTTGAACAACTGGCACGATCTCCAAGTTGTGGTCTCCTTTGACTGTCTCTCTTTGGTTGCGACGATATTTGCTAAGAATACGTGACATCCCTTCGTTAAATACTCTTGAGCCTTAGTACACGAGATGATGTTTAATTGGGTCCCGTGTTTATTGCTACTTCCATTACCTCGAACAATTAAAATTTCGTCTCCAAAAGGAATACGAACTGATCATTTCCGCACAGACAGATAAACGGGCATCTGGTACTTTTGCCACCAATCATACCATTATTACGTCAAAACTACTAGTTCCTACGGGCAATTAGGTCTAACGTGTGAAGAGGGATGATTTAAGAGGTTTAACGTACAACCCCGGATAATAGTGTTTAACCCAACTATTCGCCCGTCGGCTAGTTCGACATTATAATCATGATCTAATGCAGTTGGAGTGATAACAATTCGAGAGCTAAATGCAGTAGATACAAAACTCCTATCGGCACCGGTATCAAATAAAATAGATGCATATCGGTTGTTTAGGAGAAACATACCCGTGACGATATTGTTGTCCGGGTTTGCCCCTGCATTGCCCACGGCATACACCTTTGCCTGAGCCTTGGTATTTCCAGCCTGATTACCCCGGTTGTTGTTGTTCTTCCATTTTGGGCAATCCTTCTTGAAATGACCTTGAGCACCACATTCGAAACAAGCCCTCTGATTAGCCCCAGTGTTGACATTTGGGGGACTTCTGCAGTCACGACCTAAATGACCAAATCGGTTGCACTTGTGGCATTTGGGAGCACAAGGACCATCATGGTGATAGTTACATTTGGAACACAGAGGTTTAGGCCCTCCGTATGGTCCCCTCCTGTCACCATTTTATCCTGCGGCATAAGCTCTTCTAGTGAGTTTTTGTCTCATGTTTTGGTTGCTTATTCTGGTTGTTCCTGCGGTGTCATCAGAACTTTCTTTTTTGTTGCATCCTGAGCTATCAGCCCAAGTGTTTGATGTTTTGTCCATTGGTTCAGTGGGGCGAAATCAAAAGGCATCCTGTCATAGTTTTTTGGCTTAGTTGCCACACACTGCCATGGATGGCGAATGTCGGCATAGCAATCGATCAATATTTCTCAACTTGGTCCGTATTTCATCCGGAAACATCCGATGTCGTCGACACATTAGGTATGCCAGTTCTTGGAAACGTAGTGTGCTACAGTAGGTGATGACCACATCGTTACCCTTTACGTTCAATTTCTACATTTTGAACTCCAGTTTTCTTAAATATTCGTGTGCCCTTGAGGGCGGAGTAATTTTTGTCTGTCATCATCTTTTTCCATGTCCTCCATGGCATTGCATGGGCACGCTTTGACAGGAGTAGTATAGGTCTTAACCATTGGAGTTCCACCACTAAGAGCATTTACTAGCAAGGTACAGTGCAAATTTGTGACCGGCATGCTACTGTAACAGTTTACTGTGAAGCTGTAAACAAGGATTCTCGATCTTTTCGAATCCACTGAGTGATTCCGACACCTCCCTCAGTGCCCTTGAAGTTAATGGGTTTGTGGCATTATTAGTAATTCGGGTCACAGGTGCATTCACGAGCATCCATGCCACATGAGCCTTCTGACACCCCGTTCATGAAGTTTATGGGCTTATTATCGCCATCCGGTTTGCATCACTTGCTTCCAATGCAGCAGTAAACGCCTTCGTTAATCATTTGCCTGAATTAGCGTTGGTGACAGATGTAGTGGTATGATGGTCTGTGACTGTGTTGGTGGTTGTCACTTGGGTTTAACCTCTTGGTCCTTCATATTTGTGTGCCATTTTCTTTAAATTACAAAGAAAACATAATACCCGTTAGATTCATTAAAAATCATAACAATGACATAACCTATACACCATTAAATAAAACGAGATCACATCACAACAGTGAAATGTTACAACTGTTATTGAAAATAATCGTGGAATAAAACAAATCGAACATTCATTTATAATAAAATTCAACTTTCATATCGATAACATAAGAATCCTCCATTTCATAATAACTTGGAAAACATACATGTTTCGGTATCAGATACAAGATGATTACCACTCTTAGGTTACTAAGACAAAAGAAACAACCTAAAACCATAACTACCGGGATATACCCGTAACACTTAGTATGCTGTACAAGGTAGATCATACCTGGAACAAAAGACCTATACTGGGTAGCAAACAAAACAAAAAGATCATACAACAGTATGCTATCTGGAGACACAAAAACCCCCCAAAATACTTAATAGCTGCATAGCAAATCTACAACATAACCAAATCAAGGAACGCTACCCAGCCCTCTCCTGGTGCATCAGGCTGTAATGGACCTTTTTGTGGGGTCCATGTTGCCTTCTGAAGCTCGACCAACTGTTGTCCTGTATCCTTCACATCAACCTCAATGTCTTAGTCAACTGAACCTGTCTCTTGTGGTCTGATGCCAACAACTCTGAAATCACCCTCTGTCTCCTGTGATCGTTGCTGTAACTCATGTTGTCGAAAGGAAGGCAGAAAAAGAGAAATCATGAACATCGTGTGTATGGGTGTAGGGCCCCTTGGATTGGAAGATATCGAAGAACAGCAGGGACGCATTTAGAGTGGAAAATGGGGTGGTGGTGAGGGGTGTAGGGGGGGTGTTGGGGGATTTAATAGTCGTAGAAGAAATCAATGCACTCTCACTACGCACTACTATAGTACGACAAATTACATAACATCTGAATGTGCATAGTGTTTAGTTTTTGCTAGAATCCATGGAATAGCCCCCCAATCCCAACGAGCCATCATAGCCACTCTCTCTCTATCATTACTGCTAAACACGAAGAACGAGCCATCCCTATACAACAAGTTGACGTCGGCCTCTTAGTTTGAGACGGGAGGGGGGGGGGGCAACCCCGGTCATCTTGAGCATACCTCCATAAATACGCATAACATGCTGGTAGTCTCCTGCTCAACGATGGTAGCAAGATCGTTAACCCCTCCTGATTGACCCCCTCTTAGGTGGTCGTTGCAATCTCATCGATGGCTCCCTACCAAATCATCCCCATGTAACCGTAATGTCATAGTCTAACCTCCCTAGACGTTGAACATTAGAGGGACATCAACCCACATCGACAAAGTCCATAAAGGTCCTCCCTCGCTATTGAAAAGGGTCGTCCCTCTCTATGGTATGTCTATCCTGCCTAGCACACCGCGGCTGCTGCAAACTCCCCCGACCTCAGGACTAGGGGGGGAGAATCAATAACGCACCTCTTCCAAAGAGGAAAATAACCTCTCTGGAATCTCATTATGATAGGGCTATTGGGTATGGTGAGGGTATAGGCGAAATGGTGGTAATGGTACTGTGGTAACAAAAGATAAAGTGGGAGTAAGTGGTGATGGTGGTGGGGTGGTTAAGGCAAGAAGCCTCTCGACCTCTTCCCTAGGAGGAAGTGATATGGATGGCTCATCCCGGATAGATATCCTGGCGGTCATACGGTGTACTGGTGGGACAAAGTCGGCCGGAGCTGGGTGCTCCTCCTCCTCGTTCTCGTCCTCATCCTTATCATCGTCATCATCCCCATTAGCAGGGTAGTCAGCTGGATCCTCTTCGGGATCCTCATCGTCCTCCTCCGGCTCCTCCTCCAGATCAGACTCAGGAACATATCCTGGTGAATCTGCAGTGGGTGAGGCAGCAGTAACAGGTAGTGGCTGCTCCTCGGCCAGGAGTATCTCATGGCATGTACTCATGGTACATCGGCTCAGGAATAAAGTCCAGTGGGGGAGGTGACTGCGGCTCCTCGGGGCCAGGTATGTAGTTAGGTGATGGTGGAATCTCGGGGCCAGGTATGTAGTCATGGAGTGGTGGGATGCGATGGTGAACCTCATAATCAGCCAATTATGTAAGGCATATGGGTCCCTCTGGCATAATGGGGGTCCATCGACTCCTGTTAAACACGATGTCAGTATCGTCCTCGAATACTGATGTTTATGTAACAGTAGAAATGCTCATAATCTGACATGAAAATATCTGAAACAAATTAGGCTTTATATAAGTATGCTAAAAATAAGACTCTTATAGTAATATACCGTTATAAGTATAACATGTATATCAATCAGCTGCAATAGCCTAACCGACTTATCCACAAATTCTGTGTATTATGTCCCGTGAAACCCCATTTATTATGGATGCAATGTTTGAAAATGGTTTTAATAGTCCACAAAACATTTGACCTGGTTTCTCAATAACCTTGCTCTTGATACCAATCTGTAACACCTCCCAAATAGTTCGCAGCGCATATGGGTTCGGGGCGTGTTACCTTCTCAGATCATAAAACACAATAAAATATAAGAACGCCAAAAAGTCTTTTAAACTGATACATTGGATTTAATAAAGTATGTGATTTACAAAAGCCTGAAGCTTTACTTGTTTTCTTTGTTATATTATCAAAGATTTCCAGCCCATAAGCAGATACAAAAAATGTAATGGCGACGCTAAATCTTAAATGCATGACTATCAAAATTATAACCACCAATTACTCCTTCGTACCTCTTGCTTAGATGACCTCCCTGAAAAATCATGCATTTTAAAAAATGTCCAACATAAAGTTGGAGAATTTCCAGATTTATGTAAATGTAGAAGCAAGACCGCAAGTCTTTATTCAGTGATAATGCAACAGATGCAGACAACACAAAAATGCCATTACGTTGCCTAAGCTCATGACAAGAAGCTCGACATAATTTGAATACATAATATAAATATTGCCTACATTGCCCGTGATGAATGTTCAACCCAAACATCCAGTATCCGACATGATATACGTTTCGTTTCCAGTGATATCTAATCACCCGAACGGGAGTCAATCCAAATAAGATCTACTACAATCCATTCGCGCTCACTTTCCATTAATGACAGTTCATGATTCATGGGCTAGTGGGTTATCGCTACTTAGGCGCAAACGTAAACATAATAAATGTACAACATGCGTCCAATTTTTGTAAAACATGCATATGTTTCTCACCCCAAAAACTTGTAAATTAATAATTGTAAAACATGGGGCTATGAACTCACCTTGAGTGAGTAAACTGATAACAAAATATCCCAAGTAAAAACGCGTCACGCTAACGCCCGAGTGCAACCTAGTTAATATAGGTCGAATCAGTATTCAAGTACGTTGTCTACAACAACGTGTATATAATCCTATATAGTTTATCATCGTACTATCGATCCGGAGCTATCATATTTTGTAAGAGTCATGACATGACGTACGAGGAGTTAGACACTTTAAATCGTAAAACCAACAACTCGTCAAATACGCCATCCGAAGAAGCCTCAATATGAAATTTCCCTAGTATATATCACTCGATAACCTATAACATATATAATCTATATAGCCTATATCACCAACAAATTACGTTTACAGAGGGAAATCATATTTATAAAGTAAAAACTTTATAAGTACGCCTTTAAGCAAAAATGACATAACTTTGTCGTTTTAAGCCTTTCTTACGCCCATGCGGATTCGTATAAGACGAAGTTGATCATAAAATACATTTTTAGGTTTTTTGAGATTCTGTGATTGAATAGTGGTTTTACGTTCATAACAGGCTATAAAATCATATTTATACTTTTAATTAACGTAAAACCCGTTTTAGGTCGCTATCTTATTCGTTTATACTCGTTTTTAGCGATTCTTTCCAACACGTTTCTCGAAATTGAAAGTTTTAGCATATTATTTATGTTTACAAAAAAGTATAAGTTTCTGCCATGAATAGTAACTTTTTATAAAATTTGTTTTATAAAGTATTTAGCGTCGTAAACTTGTAACTAGCGTATCTTCTTCGTTATAAATCAGATTTTTGAGTTTCTTATTATTTTGGAATCCTAATGAGATGTTCTATCTTTATAAAACATAATATGGTTGCTTTCAAAATCGAACCAAAACAGAAAGTTTGAGGTTTTGTGATTTAGACATGTTTTAAGCATGATTTTTGTACCATTTAGATTCAACACCTTATTACAACTACTTCACAACATTTCTATCTTATGTTTTACATATAAAGTCCATTAGATCATACTTTACTTAAGTGTGTTCAAGATAACAAGTTTAACTATCATTTTCATTTGTAACTCATAAGTTAACTTTTAGAAACTCTAATTTGCTCATAAACATGTTTATACTTAAACAACATGTTAAAACACTTATACATCCCTTTTAACATCATATTAGCATCCATGTGACATGTAAATAAGTTCATAAAACATTAATCATAAGTAAATATCCATTTTACATATTCAAAAGTATCCTAGATGGTGATTTAGCTAAATATAACATATGAACACATAAAATCTTAGGTATGAAATGATTAAGCTTTTAAATATATAACCTTGCTTGGATGAGTAGAGAAGAGAATAATAAT
>BQNB010111235.1:1512-22394 GCA_026074375.1 Tanacetum coccineum
AGGAATCATTTGACATACACTCTTTAGTGTGTTTTTCATTACTCTCTCCATCCATCTCTCTCTCTCTCTCTAACTTTCTCTCTCTAGATATTATATGTGTGAATTATAAGAACCTACAGGATTTAGATCGGGTTGATCAAGAGAGATTTGTAAAGAGAGTACGATTCGACATCTTCTTACAGATTATTGCTTATGCAATCACAGGTATATGAAGCTAAGTAAGCAGTTCCAGTTGGCATATGATGTACACATGTATAGGATGATTCCTCAGTTAGTCATCATCCTAGAAGGAGAAATATGTACATCCGGTACTTAGTTGTTTTTATGTTACCGTTTTGATGTTACCGTTTCGACTACATAGCGGGATAAATTGCTTTCACTCGGGATTTAGTTGACTTTGGTGAAACAATTTAAATGGGTACATCCGGGACTTAGTTAACTTTGATGTTACTGATTAGACTACTTAGAGGGATAAATTGCGCATACTCGGGACTTAATTGACTTTGGTGTAGCAATTCATATATGCACTTTCCTAGAGGGAGAAAAGTGCATTTTCGGGTCTTAATTGATTTTGGTGCTACAGTTTCGTCTTCAAAAAGGAGATAAGTGTGTACTTTGAGCTGAATTCAAACAAGACTGGAATGCTTCCTAAGTGAGACGATGTTGATGAAATCATCCCTCCCACAGAGTATCCTAAATGAGAAAGGAGGTCCTTAAGAAGACTAGTGTATTAATTCTTATCAGTCTTAGGGGTGTCTGTTTGGGAGGGAGCAGAAGAAGTTCAAAACATAATTCATATCTAAGCCGAAGTATTCGGATAAGAGAACTTCAAGAATGACAAATGACAAGCAGATTCTAGAAAACTTCATCATGACCAGAAGTGCAAGAAAATGAAGCTTTTTAAGACATGCAACTAATTCAAAAACTTCGAGATGACCAAAAGCGTATGAAGAAGGTTTTTAAAGTCATGTCAGGAAGTTATGAGCAGAAATCCAATCAAGACCGAAATCATCAGTAAGAAAAAACTTCTATGTCATCCGCAGCAGTATGTTCGTCTACAAGCTGAAGAAATAAAGCTGGAGTATTCAAGTAGATCGTCGAAGATATTCTCAAGGAATACTGGACTTCGTTCTTATCATTTTTCTTTATTTTGCTGGTAGGGAACATTGTAACCAATTCACGTGTGACGCCATCTTGGAGGGAGATTGTTAGTCTCACTTTTTAGTGAAGCTGGCGTCTTACACGTGAATTAGACTAGTCTTGGACACTGCGTGTCACGCAAGGGTCATTTATGTAAACTAGGAATAGTTAGCTTTTTCTTTTAGTATAAATACCCCTCATGGCTCTCCATGAGGGGTGGTTGGTGAACATTTGTATTTCTCATCTTTCTTTTCTTAATCTAACATTTCACAAGTTTTCTCCAACATCTCTTTAACTTTCTCTCACTACAACCATGTTTCATCTTATGTATTTTGATCAACCAAGACCTCCTGAAAAGGTGTTTTCGATCCTTACAAGTGGTATCAGAGCAAACCGAGGGTGTTTTGTATTTGTGTGTGTTGTTTCATGGTTGATGGCTTATTTCAGCTTATCCTTGTGGGCTGATTTGGTCCAAAAAGCCATGTAATATGTTTTTTTATCATGTTGTTGTATGAATATGTTTTTATAACAGTTTGTTTCTAATTTTTATGAGTTTTTAGGTCCATTTGTTTTCCTAAACTCATTTAGAAGTAGATCTGGTCCTTCCCTTGTTACAGCTTATTTTCAAGCTTTTTATAAGCTTATGTGGGCTGTTAAGCAGATTTTGTGGTTTATTAGGGTTAACAGCTAACTTTGTGGCTTATTTCGTGGTCAAACTGCTTATTTCGTGGTCAAACTACTTATTTCGTGGTTAAACTGCTTATTGTTTCTTGAGCTTAAAGTTGTCTCAGATCTTGTGTTCTTAAAGAAAAAACACAGATCCAAGTTCTTAGCTGTCTATGATAGTTTTTTGTTGGTTTCTGTAAAAGACAAAAGAAAAGACAAGACAAGACAAGACAAGACAAGGACGATTGTACAATTGTTAAAGGACACCGCGTTAGCAATTCAAGTCGACAACCGAAATCGCAGTTAGCCCTAAGGAACCGAACTCGCAGTTTCCTTAAGCCACCGGATTCGCAGTGGACAAGTACAACCGAACTCGCATATCTCTTTAAAAATTAGATTCGCAGTTTTTCGATTAACCGAACTAATAACTCTGTATTTAAGAACCGAATAAGCAACTCAATTAAAACCAATAACAACAAACTACCACATCACCAATTACAATACAACAACAAAAATCTCTAACAAATCCACAAATCTATCTAATCCCATTATTACATAATCACCATCTATCTCATTCAACCTAATCAAGAATCGAATAATAAAAAGAAGATCTTTGATTCATTAATTCATGTACACAAGACCTCATACGATCCAAACATGACATAAAAAATCATCACTGATCTATTTAAAGGGTTAACCCTCCTTAAATATTCAAAATTAAAGAATGCTTCATAACAATCATGTTATCAGCAGTCTTTGTTTCGATTGTATCACATGTCAATTACTCAAGTCGAACCTACCTTAGACCCTTCAAAGGATCTTAAAGATACAAGACCTCTATTAAATCATGTATTAAGGCTGAATCAGACAAAGGGGCATAGGGATGTGATTTGCTTTGTGAAAGGCAATGAATTAAGGGGCGTGGTTTGGTGTCTGATGGTATGAGTAGGGATTATCAAAGTTATGGTTCATGTTCTAGATGAAACTGATCTAAGATCTAGAAAGATAAAGAATAGATGATAGCAGTTTTGGGTTTTGGGAGAATAAGTGATTGGTGGTGGCGATTGTTATAAAGATTAGGTTTAGGTTTGTGAGAGAAAAATTAGGGATTGATAGTATTTATATCCCTATTTCTCTAATGGATCGATCCATGGGTTGTTATTTGACATATTCGGGTTATAACAAATGAATAGGCCAAGTATTCTACTAGTTGGAGTTGGGCCGCAGCTATTTGTTGGTTTTGATGGGCTGAGCTCAAATAAAACGTGGGCTGAACATAATTAGGATTATGGGCCGTGTATTGTCACATTCGGAGTGGGTCGAGTTTAGTTTTAGTGGTGTACACTTGAAACTTTGGGCTGAATGCATATTTACTCAAAAATGGGCCAACTTGTTTTTTCTGATGGAGCAGACTCAGTCAGTTAATAAACATAGGCCGAATTTATTTGTTAATTGCGTTGGTAAGTGGTGGTAATGTTATCGGATAATGCCGGGAAGTAAAACATGTCATTGTTGGGCAATGTATAAGTGACTAGGTTTTATTACTTGGACAGACCGTGCTAATGGTATATTTATTAAGCCGATATCCGTTAACAATTACAACACATCAAAAATCACGAACAACAACACAACAAACACAATACATTACTAGTATGTGCTTAATTACACATACTTTTTACCTATAAAAATGACCAATAATGACCAAAAACGGACATAAACTGCAAAATATATGATTGTTTTGTGTTATTTACCGTACATGTATCGAATATTCACTAAAGGACAAAAACAAAGCCAAAACCGTCAAAACCAAGCACGAGAATGGATAGAGCGTGAGAAGTCAAAACCAGAGCGCGAAAAGTCAAAGTCAAAGTCAATAAGTCAAGGAAAAGCCGAAACCAAAGAAATCTTATCGGGCTAACCCGTACCCAGGTTAATGGGTCGGGTCAGCCCAAAAGTGTTTATCTACTCATTATAAAGCCCAAAACTCATTATAAATAAATCTGGCCCAAACTTAAATAATTAAGCCCAAACCAAAATAGCCCATTAACCCTTAACGACCACCCCCTTTTTAACCTTTCACAGTTAGTCCTTAGGGACTAACATTGCTAGTCCTTATGGACTAACAAAACTAGTCCCTACAACCTTTAACCCTATTACATCCCTAGTCCTTCCCCTAACTCCCATCAAAATTAAACTAACAGTACCCCCAAATCCTTTCTCGCCAAAACCCCATACTATTCACCATCCCTGTCACTCTCAACCTCGTCCCATGAACCCCACAACAAAACCCCACATCACAAAACTCCAAACCACGCTGGCAATCCCAAATGATTCCATTGGCTAAGAAGACATCATGGACAAAATGAAGGGCTGTGATGATTTAGCTTGGTGAACAAGATAAATTGATGGCTAGGATGAAGCTTTTGATGCTCCTCACACAAGAAATACAACAAGCACACATATGCCAGCTTATTCGGCTATAAATAGGCTTATTTTCCTTTGTAAAACTCATGTAATTTAGGAGTAGTGTAATCTAGTTTTAGTAACTTAAATTTACTGCTTATTTACAGCTTATTGTACTTTTTAAAAGCCTTGTACTCTTTTTAAGTTAATGAAAATTTAAGTTTTTATGTTTATGCAAATCTGTCTCTTTTAAAGTTTTATGCATTTAAGCTTATTTTTGTTCACAAGTCATTTCTATAAGCTCTTGTAAGCTTATAAAACCTGTTATACTCATATAAGCTTATCCAATAGTTTTTGTGAGTTTTTACTATTTCATTAAGCAAAATTCTTATTGTGAATTTTTTGGATGATAAGCTAGTAATGGAAGAGCTTATGGGTTTGGCTACAACTTATGGATAATAAGCTGTAGTCCTAGAACTTTAGGATCATTCAAATTAATGCTGGTAATCTCTCATCCTTCTACAACTGCTTTAAAATCATTTTTAGCTTATTCCTTTGTGCTTATTATTATCTGCTTATTTTCTGCTTTTTTCTACTTATTTATTGTTGCTTATGGCTTATTTCTGTTTAGTTATGCTAGCTAGTGCTTATCATGTGTAGTTTATGGCTTTAGATATCATTTGTTCAACTTTTCTCATAATCTATCTTATTTAGCTCTTAGACTGCTTATTCTTGTTGCTTATATCAAATGCTTATTGAAAGATGATTTATGCTTGTTTTTGCTTATTATACTTAGTCATAATCCAGTCTTTTAAAATTTAAGCTTAAATCTGTGTTTTATAAGTTAAAAATGCAAATTCAGGTTTTTAAGGGGTGTTTGGCTTAACAGTATTAACTATAAGTTAATACTGTTGGTGCAATTTTTGTTTTCAAAACCAAGTTTGATTAACTCATTTGAGGTATTAGGACCTGTTTTTAATGGTTTTTAAAGTTTAAAGTTCATGTTTAATGTTTAAGCTAGTGATAGTTTAAGTCTGTAGTGTCATTGTTTGCTAGAACTGCTTATTTTGATCATTGGCTTTAGATTCATATAAGTTCATATTTTCATGTTCATTTTGAGTGCTATGATGCATTAGGATTAAGTTTTGTGTTCCTGCATTTGTTGTATATGATTTAGCTAAAATCTGTCATTCATTTTCTTGTGTCTTAGTCTTTAAAAAGCTTGTTTTTTTAATCTGAAATTTGAAGTAGTGTAATCTGTTTTTAAGGTTTAACATTGATGTCATTGCTGTTTTCAGTCTTAAGTTGTCTTAACTAGCTTATTGAAGGTTTTGAGCTTATTTGTTTGGTTAAATTTAAGTCTGCATAGGTTAGCATTTGTCTTAAACTTTAAAACCAAATTTTTTGCTTTTCTGTGTTTGCAGCCATGTTTAAGTGCTTTTTCTAGATTATTTAGTTAACCAAATTGCTTATTTCTTGTTTTCTCTCATTCCCAGTAGCTTAAACTTAAGTTATTTTCACTTTTCAAACATTAGCTTTTACATTAAGCCCTTTAAAATCTGTTTAGAAAGCAACCTCTCAACCTGTTAGTTATTTACAAGTTTGCCATTATAATTGCTTAATTTAAATTATGAGCTTATTTGTTTTTTCCCTTGTGCTTATTATGGTCTGCATTTGCTTATTAGACATGTTTAAGTTAGTCCGAAGCTTGTTTGTTTAACTTGAAGCTTATTTGAGCTTATTTGAAAGTTTTAAGTTTTGAATATAAAGTGTTAAGTCTTTGTGATTCTGCTTATTTGCATCTGCTTTTCTAGCTTATTTGTTGCTTTTCTGAAAATCTTGTTTTATTAAAAGTGCTTATTTACAACTTAAGTTTTAGTGAGCAAAAAAGGTTTTAGCAAATAAAAAAAACTTAGGAATTAGGGAAGTCAAGGGCGAGCTAGGCTCGAACCCCTGACCTCGACCCAACCTCAACCAATCTTTAACATACCACACACTCACCAACTGCCCTGGGGACTTTTTTGTTTAGTGTTTGTGTTATTAAATACTTATAGTGTTTTTACAGTTTTAGCTTATAAGTTGTTGGGCTTATATAACGCTTTTCTCTGAATGCTTTCTGTCAGAACTTATCTTTCTAGAATTAGTTATAGTTTTATATACCTTAATGTAATTTTTTCTAACATTTAGTAAATTCTATTTTACTATTTTTTATATTTAATTTAGGTTAAATCTGTTTTTAATTCATAATAAATAATATAAAAGTCAAAAAAATACAATTCTTTTTTTCAAAAAATTATTTTTAATCAATTAGGATTTATAAAAATTAAATTTGAGGTTGTAGGGTTAAAATTTGAATTATTGGCTTATATGTCGCGTTTTTATAATTCCCGTTATCGTTTTTCTTGCTTTATCTTAAATGCTTTAATTGTTTACTTGTTTTTACTTGCTTTTAGGTGTTTTTACGTTTTCATTATTAGAATAGAATCCAAATCAAATATTGAATCATTCAAACAACCCATCACGGAACTTAATCACATTCTCAATTCAACGCCTTGTCGGAAACTACCCGGGAATGTATTTGTGATTTACTTTTGTCACAAGCGACTTTTCCTCTTAAAACTAACATAAAAAATAAACCCCTTAATCTCAGTTCTTAATTGATATTAGTTATAAAAGAAATATATATATATATATATATATATATATATATATATATTATGCATAGCTAAAATACAAATCAATGACACTAAAACGATCCTTATCAAAATTCACCTTCATTCATAATGGCTAATATTGAATTTTAATGACTACGAAGTTTTTGTACGATGTTATTAATTTGGGATTGAAGTAGACTTTTTTTTTTCACGGGGAGTGTACTTATTTCGTTTTCGGTTCTTTCTTTCTCCACAACGAAGATGACTTATATTAGTGACGAAGACTTGGATATCTAGTTTCTTCTATGATTCTTTCTACCTATACCCACAAAGTAGCTATCACTTTAAGAAGTTACATTGTAGTACTCAGTGTCTCACGTCGTTGAGGAGATTTCAAGTGGTGATGTATTTCTTGTATACCAGAGATTTGCCGCTGCACCATTCCTTCGTCACACGGATAGTACAAGATCAAGTCATAAGTGAAGGACTATGCTTCAATCAGTGGTCATCAGTATTAGCCGACAGAATAGATAAGGGGATTTAGATCAGGTTGAGCAAGAGAGATTTGTAAAGAGAGTACCGACATCTTCTCACAGACTATTGCTTATGCAATCACGGGTTATGAAGCTAAGTAGACCGAATACCAGTGGTGCATATGATGTTACACATTGTATGATTTATTCCTCCAATTAGTCATCATGCCTGTAGGGATAAATTATACACCGAGTACTTAGTTGATTATTTAAGTTACCCGGTTTTGATGTTACAATTTTCGACTACTCAGTCGGTGATTAAATTTGCTTTTACTCGGTACATAGTTGTACTTTAGGTAAACAATTTGTTGGGATTAAAAGCCTTTTTAATGATGCTAGTATTACTGCTGCTCATATCAGAGTTAATGCTGCTCAGTTGTGTTAGTACTGCTCAAGAACTTCAGAGAAAAATGCTAAGTGTTTACTACTAATAGTACACAGATAGTATTGCTAGTATAAAGTTACTACTGCTAGTGTGCTCAGAGACTTAGAAGAAAAATTGCTAAGTAGTTACTACTGCTAGTACAAAAGTTACTACTGTTAGTACAAAGTTAATGCTGCTGAAGGAGTTAATGCTGCTAGTGAAGAAGTTAGAACTTGCTAATTAGTTAGTAGCTTCTATATGTGTATTTAGACTAAGATTGAAATTAGTTGTTAAAAGATAATTAAAACATATTTTTTAAAAGGATGTGATATTCTAAGGACAGGTAATGTAAGCCTTTTAGGACCCATTGTAATAAACAAATAAGGATCTATGTTCATAGAGTTTTGATAACGTCGACTATTCATAGAATTATCACAGCTTCAAGAGTCTTTTCGTAACCCTAATACTATTTAAGAGTATTATGAATTAATAAATAAAAAATGAGTCTTAATGTTTGTTGAAAAAAATGTCACAAAACTAACAGTTTTACACTGAAGTATTCTTCTTAAATTAAAGTATTAAACAAACACACAACATGAAACATTTAATAGCAGTACAAACAAAGTTAGTCATACTATAGTTGTGTTAGATAGTATATAATATAACTAATCCTTTATACAAGCTTAAGGAATTCAATCTATTTAAGTAGTACCACCAAGTGGTAATCGATTAGCTTGTTGCTATTGAGAAGACTAATTGTTTTTTTTTGTGCTAGAAGCTAAGGATCAAGATTCTACACACATGGTGGAATGCATCTAAAGTTTTCCCATGCTCAAACCGGGATGAGTTTGTAGTTATGAGAGGGAAAAGGATTGAACAATAACATCCATATTTACTATACTCTGCACTATGGAAATTCCATAGAGAATGGGCACCCTTGCCAAAAACACCGATTGTGGAAAGTTGTTTTTTAAAAAGTGATGCCTGATTACATCTTGGATTAAGTAAAAGTGCCCATAGAATATAGAAGTGAAGGCAAGTAATTACTTTAAAGGATGGTCAAATCCCAATGAACAAAATATAAAGTTTAGACTCTATAAAGGATGTCAAAGCTACTTGCTAGAAGCTGTAGAAAAGATATTTGGTGTGAAATGCCAGCTACTACAAGACTCGAACAAAAATCGTCTTACAGCAACAATATAAAAACTTCACTGCTCCCAGCTCAGAGATGATATTGATCAAGAACCATGTGTATAGACTTACAAACTGCTATGTGAGTCAATTGGAGCATTTTTGATGAAAAGCATCACAAGGAAGATGTCCATCAAAAGTTATTAAGAAGCTTAGTCACCTGATGGGTACACACATGCTGTAGTGTTGAGGAATAAAGGCTGAGTGTATAAACAACTTCATGGATGATCTTCTATAACAAATCTCAAGTGCATGGAACCAGAAGTTACATGGATTTCTACTCAAGTTTCAAGCACATAGAACATGGCATAAGTGTCTCTCCGGGAGATCAAATAACAACACTAACTCATCTCTAATGACGCATTATAATGGCATCTCAATGATTAAACTACGTGATCAGCACTCAAGTTAATACTGTTTTACTCACAAATTATGAAACTTGATTATGCTGGTTATTATGTACATTCCTTTGCATAGACAATTAAATAGTCCTCACCATCACGATAGAGACCAAGCAACAAATCCATCCTGATATGACAAATAAGAGATATATTTAAGATGACTAAGTGGCCATGTTGACTATAAATTTCTAGAATGTAAATGAAGAATACAGGAATGAATGCATATTGTTACTATCATGAACCAATTGGAGTTTTGATAATCCAAGTGGAGTGTGCTACAACTACCACAGAAAAATAAAAAACTCTTTTCACAAAATCTCCTTCTTAAGAAGATCAGCCCATACAAACACGACCACCAGAACAATGAAACGCTCTAAGACTTAGTGTGAGCATGAGTTAAACCACACCATCTACAACTATATAGTCATGTGATGGTGCCAAGTAGTGATAAGACTAAGAGTGTGGTACATCAGATGAAAGTCCTATTTAAGTAGCACTCATGTCTTACCACAACTTCAAATTCTTACGTCAGAGGTATCTAGAAGAGTGACAAATTGTTCAAATCATTGATGTGAAACATGTTTAATTTACTTAAAACTCAAATGAACAACAATTAAGAGATTTAGAGAAATCTAGTGTAAATGGTTTTATGGTTATAAAACAGTTTTTAGAAACAGTAGAAGAAAAGACTAAAATTTTATAAAAAGAATTAGTCCCTGTTATTGATGTATAAACATTAAATGGGCTTAAAATATGATATTCAAGTAGGATAAATAACTATTAGAGAGCTTAGGAAGAAGCTTGAAAAAATTCAAAAAGAAAAAGATAGCATTCAATTTAATGTAGATAAATTTGAAAATGCATCTAAAAGTTTAAACAAGCTCATAGAGTGTCAGATTGTTGATAATTACAAGAAAGGTTTAGGCTATGAAGTAATTTTGTGATGTTTAATAAGGCCTGTTATGTCTATGGAAGCTTTGATCGTCTGCAAGTTGATTGCAATTACCATCAAAAACTGTTTCAAAATCAAAGGATGGTAAAACCTGTTTGGAACAATGCTCAAAGGGTGAATCATTAAAACTTTGCTTAAAAGACTCACCCCTGTGCTAAAATAAACTTAGTTCCAAGAGCAGTACTAATGAAGTCTGGTTTAGTATCAGTTAATAATGCTAGACAAGTTAATACTGCTCACTAAAAAACAACAGTGAATGTTGCTAGACCAAAGTCATATCTTTCTAAAATAGCACATTCAACTGTTAAGAGGCCCATTCATAAGAACACAACATTAAAAAACAATAATATTGATCAAAGGGTTAATACTGTTGGTGGTAAAAAATTTAATACTACTAAAGCCAAAAGCAGTAGTTAATGCTGTTAAGGGAAATAGTTTTAATGCTGTTAAGGCCTGAGCTTGTTGGGTTTGGAAACCAAAGACTGAAAGTATATAAGACCATTGTTTCTAAACAACAATCGATCTACAATCACCCTCAATAAGAATGTATATATATTGAGCACGAAGCACATCTAAGTTGGTGATGGCTTGGGTCCCCAAAAGAAACTGATTTTCTTATCTAATGTACAGGGTAATCCACAAATGGATTTACAAGATCAAGGAGTGATTGATAGTGGATGCTCAAGGCACATGACAGGGAACATGTCCTATCTTACATACTATGAAGATATAGTTGGAGGATATGTTGCTTTTGGAGGGAGCCCCAAAGGAGGGAAAATCAAAGGAAAAGGTACCATTAAAACTGGTAATCTAGATTTTGAAAATGTGTATATTGTAAGAGAGTTAAAGTTTAATCTCTTTAGTGTCTCACAAATGTGTGATAAAAAGAATAGTGTTCTTTTTAATGACACTGAATGTATTGTATATACTCCAAACTTTAAGCTAAATGATATAAAGTCAAGTTATACTTAGAGGTTCCTAGAAAGAAAAATATGTATATTTGTTTGATTTAAAGAACATAGTTATCTAAAGAGGTTATAACATGCCATTTTTGCCTAAAGCCACATAAGAAGTAACAAAACATGTGGTATATAAATGCTAGGTCACTTAAAAATTAAAACCAACAATAAATTGGATAAGGGAAATCTTGTAACATGTTTACCATCTAAACTAGTATTGAAAATGATCAAACCTGTATAGCTTTGTTAAAAAAGGGAAAGTACAATATAGCCTATTGAATTCCAAAAACATAGACTCAATCAGTCCACCCATTATAATTGCTGCTAAGGATTTTTGGTCCAACAATTTGTTAAAAAAGCCTTATAAAAGAAAAAGTATTGGCCGAGTTGTCACAGATGATTTCAATAGGTTTACATTGGGTTTTCTTTCTAGCTACTAAGGATGGAGACTAGTTGTCCATTCTTAAATCCTTTAAGAAAGGGATAGAAAATCTAGTATAACACAAGGTTAATGTGATTATGTTGTGATAATGGAACTGAATTGAGAATAACAAAGACATGAATCAGTTTTGTGGAAATGAAAGGGTAATTTAAAGAACAATTAGTGTAGCTAGAACTCCTCAACAAAAATGGAGTTGCTGAATGAATAATAGAACTATAAATTGAGGGCTGCTAAGAGACTATGCTAGCTGATTCTAAGTTGCCAACTACTTTTTGGGCAGAAGCAATTAATACTGCTTGCTATGTGCAAAATAGAGTGTTAGTAGTTATGCCTCATAACAAGACCCCATATGAACTTTTTTATGGTAGAACACCAACTTTAAGTTTTATGAGACCATTTGGGTGTCCTGTTACTATTCTTAATACCATAGATCACTCAGGCATATTTGATGGTAAAGCTGATGAAGGGTTCTTTGTTAGATACTCTTTAAATAGTAAAGCCTTTAGAGTATTCAATAGTAGAACAAAGATAGTGGAAGAAAACTTGTATATTAGGTTCAGTAAGAGTACACCAAATGCTGTAGGTAGTGGACCAGATTAGCTATTTGATATTGATGCACTAACAAGAACAATGAATTATGAGCCAATTGTTGCAGGTACACAGTCTAATGGGATTGTAAGTACGAAATACAATAGATAAAGAAGGTCAAGCTATAAAGGAGACAGAACCTTTCAAAGAAAACATTTTTCTACCAGAAAGGACTGTTGATCCACCATATTCCCAAGATCCAAAGAGTTCTCATGATGATGGATCCAAACCTTCAAGTGACGATGGAAAGAAGGTTGATGAAGATCCAAGAAAAGATAGTGAATGTAATGATCAAGAGAAGGAACATAATGTTAACAGCACTAACACTGTTATTGCTGCTGGCATAAATGAGGTTAATACTGTTGGTGAAAAAACAAGAATTAAACTTCCATTTGATCTAAATATGCCTGCTTTGGAAGATTATAGCATATTTGACCTCTTAAGAGATGACGAAGATGATGGTGCAGAGGCTAACCTAAACAATTTGGATACAACAATCCAAGTCAGTCCTATTCTAACTACAAGAATTCATAAAAATCATCCTCTTGAACAAGTGATTAGATATATGGAAAATCCTAAAACAAACAATAAAGTATGTCAAAAATTAGGAAGGACCATGTGTTTGTTAAGTACTATTCAACAAAGAAGCAAACCATAAAGACCTTCAAAAATGCTTGTTTTGCGCATGCTTTTTATCATAGGAAGAACCTAAAATGTGGTAATTCATTACATTGAAGGATGCCAAGCTAGATAGTAGGCTATGTGGAGAATAGCGTTCCACGAATTCAAGTTTAGCAAGAGTTAGGACTTTAGTGGTTTTACCAAATGGAAAAAAGGCTAAAGGCACTAATTGTGTTTTTTATGAATAAAAAGGATAAAGGGAAATGATGACAATAAAGTAAATAATAGCAAAATAGGTATGCTCAAGGGTGTAAACATACAATAAGAATGGATTGTACTATGAGTGTAATTCTTTGCCCATGTTTGTCAAGAAATTGAAGCAATAGGCTATTTTAAGCTTATGCAACATATAAAAGTAAATTAGTGGGGATTAAATGGATGTTAAAAGTTCATTTCTCTATGAAAAGGATTGAAACAGATGTGTATGTTATGTCAACCACTATGATTTGGAAAGATCCATGACGTTCCCTTATAGATTATACAATGTTTGAAAAAGCACAGTATGTACTACATCAAGCTCCTAGAGCTTGGATGAAACCTTGTCAACATATAGTTGGACAATGGCTTATAAAGAGGGAAAATATTACAGAGGACCTAAATTCATCAAAAAAGGGGCCCCCCCCAAACCAAAGGTGATATTTTGTTGGTCCAAGTTTAAGTGGATGATATCATCTTTGGTTCAACAATAAGGGAGCTAAGCAATGCATTAGAGAAGTTGATGCCATAAGAAATTATCAGATGAGTTCATGGAGAACTTAGATTCTTGCTTGGGGATTTCAAGTAGCATCAAAAGAAGTTGATTCATATTTATTAGTCAAGACAAATATGTTGAAGAACATTTATTAAAGAAATTTAGGTTTTTAATGAGCAATGACTTGCAAGCACACCAATGAAACTCAAAAGCCTTTGCTCAAGAGATGAAGATGGTTTAAAGACGTGTATGAACAAATGTATAAGTCCAATAGAATGGTTTATCATTGAATGTATCAAACAACTTTCAAGACCTAACATCATGTTTGCAGCGTGTGCCTGTGCTAGATACCAAGTCAATATAAAGGTCAACCGAAATTGGGCCTTTGGTATCTAAAAGATTATCCTTTTGATTTGGTAACATACACTGATAGTGATTATACTAGAGCAAGCTTGTATAAGAATCAACAACAGGAGGTTGTCAATTCCTTGGATGTAGATTAATATCATAGTAGTGCAAGAAACAGACAGTGGTTGCAAATTCCACAATAGAAGTTGAGTATGTGGCTACTTCAAGTTGTTGTGGACAAGTGCTTTGGATTCATAATCAACTACTTAATTATGGGTACAATTTTATGCACACCAAGATCTTTATTGACAATAATAATACTATTTGCATAATTAAAATCATGTTTTTCATTAAAAAACAAAGCATATAAAGACCAGACATCATTTTATTAGAGATTGCAATGAAAAGAAATTGATTCAAATGTTCAAAATCCATGCTGACAAGAATGTTGCAGATTTCCTTACAAAAGCTTTTGACGTAAGTAGACTTCAATATTTGATTGTTAGTATTGGAATGATGAATCTTTAAAGTCTTTTATCTCTTTATGTTTTTGTAGAGTTTTGCATGAATTAGTACTGTTATTCATGTCATTAAAAGTTTCTGCTGTTAAGTATAATTAGTACTGCTGGTTATACTTAATACTGCTGAGTTTCTACTGTTAGTTATACTTAATACTGTTAGGTATAATTAATACTGTGATAATTATAAAAATTGCTATGGCTTGTGTTTTCTTGGTTTTTGGACTAACATTTTGCAGGACAAGCAAAGAAAAGTATTAAATTGATGATGGAAAAGTTGTTTAGAATGGAATTGAAGTTAATGCTAGTGACTCAAAGTTAATGCTGCTAGGCATAACTTACTACTGTTGGGTGAAAGTTAATGCTGTTGAGGGTATTATCATAAATACTTCGATTAAGGGTTTCAATCAGTTATTTAATCGATTTCATACTTTTGTAAACTCCCTAATCACAAACCCTAACTCAATTTTATCATCCATCATTAAAACCCAACATAAATGACGACCCTAAAGTTTGCAGATACTCATAACATGGTCGCATTTTTGTCTAAACCCGCAGAAAGTGATGGGTTTGAACAAATTATGGATTTTCTAAATGCACAACCTATAAGATATGCATTAATGGTTAATCCCACTATATATATATCTCTTGCATTGAACAATTCTGGTCTACTGGCGTGGTCAAAACTATCAATGGGGAAGTACAGTTGCATGCTCTAGTAGATGGCAAGAAGATAATTGTCTTTAAAGCATATGTGAGAAGAGATCTTAAACTAGAAGATAAGGAAGGTATTAATTATTTACCAAACTCTACCATTTTTGAACAACTTGCATTGATGGGATATGAGAAAATTTCACTAAAGCTCACTTTTTATAAGCCATTCTTCTCTCTACAATGGAAATTTTTGATTCACACTATTCTACAATGTCTAAGTCCAAAGACTATTACATGGAATGAGTTTAGTAGCACTATGGCATCTGCTATTATCTGCTTAGCAACAAATCAGAAATTCAACTTTTCAAAGTTTATTTTTGAAGGTATGATCAGAAACTTGGATAATGTGTCTGGGAAATTTTTGATGTATCCAAGGTTTGTACAAGTGTTTTTGAATTAACAACTTGATGGGCTGCCAACTCATAAGAGAATTTATAATGCACCCTCTCACACTAAGAAGATTTTTGGAAATATGAGAAGGGTAGGAAAAGGTTTTTCTGGTAGAGTAACACCTTTATTTCCAACAATGGTGGTACAAAACCAATCAGAATTGGGTGAAGGTTCAGCAAATCCAACTGATCCCCATCACACACCCACCATTATTCAACCATCTACTCAACCACAAAAGACACAAAAACCTAGGAAGCCTAAAAGAAAGGACACTCAGGTACCTCAGCCTAGTGATCCTAGTGAAAATGTTGCAGATGAGGCTGTCCATAAGGAGTTGGGTGACAGTTTGGTGAGGGCTGCCACTACTGCTTCTAGCTTAGAAGTAGAGCAGGACAGTGGTAACATAACTAAGACCCGATCCAAGGCAACACCTAATGAATCTAGTTCCCTAGGAACTACTTCAGGTGGTGGTCCCAGGTGCCAAGAAACCATAGGGGATACTATTGCTCAAACTAGGTTTGAGAATGTATCTAAACATTCTAATGATTCACTGCTCGCAAGAGGTAACACACTTCAAAGTGATGAGGATAGACTTAAACTTCAGGAATTGATGGCACTATGTACCAATTTACAAAACATGGTTCTTGATTTAGAGAAGACAAAGACCTCTCAACATAATGAGATTTCTAGTTTGAAAAGGAGGGTCAAGAAGCTTGAAAAGAAAATAGGTCAAGAACTCATAAGCTGAAGAGATTATACAAAGTTGGTTAGACAACTAGGGTAGAATCCTCTGATGATGAAGAAAGTTTGGGTGAGGATGCATCCAAACAGGGGAGGATTAATGCTATTGATGCAGATGAAGAAATTACCCTGGTTAGTGTTCATGATATGAATGTTTCTACTGGTGAGGAAGTTGCTAAAGAAGTAGTTGAAGTTATTAATATTGCTAAGCTAATTATTGATGCTGCTTAGGTTAGTGCTGTTGGTGATAAAGTTAGTACTGCTAGTACTGCTACAACAACTACTGCTATAATTACAACTATTGATAATATTACTTTGGCTCAAGCACTTGAAGAAATGAAAAGTACAAAGCCCAAGAAGAAAGGGATTGTTATATAAGAGCTGGGTGAATCAACAACCACAATATCTTCATAACTATCTTCACAACAATCACAGGACAAAGGTAAAGGAATATTGATAGAACCTGTGAAGAAGAAAGATCAAATCTTGCTTGATGAAGAAACTACTTTAAATCTACAAGCTGAATTTGATGAAGAAGAAAAACTTGCAAGAGAGAAAGCTGAAAAAGAACAAGAAGCCAATATTGCCTTGATAGAAACATGGGATGATATACATGCAAAGATTGATGCTGATCTACAATTGGCTGAAAGATTGCAAGAACAAGAACAAGAAGAGTTGTCTGTTGAAGAAAATGCTACATTATTTCAATAACTCTTAGAGAAAATAAGAAAGCATTTTGCAGCTAAAAGAGCATAAGAGCAAAGAAACAAACCACCAACAAAAGCTCAATAAAGAAAGATAATGTGTACTTACCTAAAGAACATGGAAGGATACAAGCTCCAAGATTTGAAGTTTAGAGGGTTTGATTCTACCCAAGAGATGTTTGACAAAGCATTCAAGAGGGTAAATACATTTGAAGACTTTAGAACAGAGTTGGTGGAGGGCAAATAAAAGAGAGCATGAATTGAGCTAGCACAAGAGATTACAAAGAAGCAAAAGGTGGAAGATGTCAAAGAAACAACATAGATTAAAAAGTGAATGGAAATCATTCCAGATGAAGAAGAAGTAGTAATTGATGCTATTCCTTTGGCTGTTAAGTCTCTAAGTATTGTTGACTGGAAGATTCATATAAAAGGAATAAAAAACTATTACAAATAATAAGAGCTGATAGAAAGTCTAAAATGTACATGATCTTTAGTCACATGCTTAAAGTTTTTGTTAGGAAATATTGTAAAGTACTGCTTGCAGATAACAAAGTACTGTTAGTGATATTAAAGTACTGTTCGTTATGTTAAAGTACTGTTAGTTATAGAAAAGTACTGTTAGCAATATCAAAGTACTGCTTATAACAAGTTTTAGAAGGATTGTACTATGAGAAGATAAGCATGGCAGGTTGTAAGCCCAATAGGGTTAATCCTTGATGTCTATAAAAGGACCCCTTGGAAGGCATAGTTAGGAACGAGAACAAGTACGAGTCTTAGAAAAAGTGTTAGCGATTAGTATTATTAGTGTTTAGGAATCTGCAAAGTTAGGCAGGTTCAAGGTGTGATAATAAAAGTAATCTTTTGATTATTGCTGTGTGTTCTTCTTAATATTATCAATTAGATTCCGCATAGTTGATAGTATTCAGTGTCGGCGTTTCATAGTTATTATTTTGGATTTATTCAAGATAGTAATATCCTTTACAAGCTAAAGGTTCGACATATTAGAGTACATCGATCCCACAGTTTTTAGAAATGGTTTGTTAAGCTCTTATAAGCTCTTGTTTCCCTTTGTTTAAACTGTTTTACTTAAGCAATATAAGGTTTTCCATAGCTTATAGTGATAAAGCCATTTTCATTCAAAATCCACCCCTAAACTACCTCAACTTATTTGGATGATAAGCCAAAAAAGGACGGGCTTATGGACCTCACCACCTTGTTCTAAACAAGCTAGAGCTTGTTGACAAGCTCTAAAAGAGCATGTGTTAGCCTTGTTTTGAGCAAAGGCAACTGTAAGTCATTTTTCTAATTTTAGCTCATTTTATGTTTTTGCTTATTTCTGCTTATCATTGCTTATCTGCTTATTTATGTTGCTTATTTATGCTTTTCTTATCTAAAGTTAGCTTAATATGATTAGTTATTAGCTTGAAATAGTTTAGAGTTAGTTTTGATAAAATCTGCCTACTTTTAGTTAATATAGCTTATTGTCTTAGCTTATTAACTAGAGCTTATTTCTTAGAAGTCATTGCTTATTAGACTTTAATAAACTTATATTTTAATCTGTTTTCATCATTTGAGGACTTTTAAGATCTGATTTAAGCTTGAATAAAAAATTCATGTTTTTAAAGGGGTGTTTGGCACAAGCAGTAGTAGCTATGGTTATCACTGCTTGAGGTTGTTTTAGGTTCTAAATTTGCTTGCACATGCTTATTGGGATACCTTCTTAATCTGTTTAAGCTTAATTCAGAATTTAAACTTCATTATCTAGCTTATTATTAAGCCTGCAATTAACTTATTTGTCTTTTAGAATCCAAAAGCATAGTTAAAACAGTTTCTTTTCTCTTTGCTTTTTCTAGCTTTTAGCTTGTACTTATTTACTTAATTCTTGCTCTTTAGTGCTTATTGGGTCTTGGACTTGTTCTGTTTTTGCTTTTTAGCCTTTTCTAAGTGCTTATTTAGTCATAATGCTTAGCTTAAAATAGTGGTTTTAGTTTTGTAAAAAGCCTTTAGAGTCTGCTATCTTTATGTTAATTGTTGCTTTTCAATCACTTTTCTTTGCTTATTTCTTATTCTAAAGGCTTATTGAGTCTTAAACTCAATCTGTTTTCACTTTTCAGCTTATTTCCTGTGCTTATTTGCTTTTAATCTTAGCTTAAAAGTAGTGGTTTTAGCTTAAAATCTGTTTGATTATGTCTGCTGTCTTTATGCTTTTCAGTGCCTTTTAGCTTATTTTAATTGCTTATTCTCTGTCTCTAGTGCTTATTAGGACTAGCTAATTATCTGTTTTGAGCTTATTTGCTTTCTTTGTTGCTTATTTAATCTCAAGTGTCCAAACAGTTTAGCCTTCTAGTCACCTAGTAAAAACCAAGTCTGTCACTATTATTTGCTTATTTCTAGCTTATTCTTAGGTTTTGTAAAAAGCTCTTTTTTTAAAGTTTGTTATTTTTGCTTATATTTTAGCTTTTTAAAAAAAGAAATAAAAAAAAGTTTTTTTCAAAAAGGGAAGCCACAGGGTTCGAACCTGTGACCTCCCCCTTCTCATAGCCAACACCTTAACACTCCCACACTATACCATCTGCGCCCTTGGGTCTTTTTCGTTAGATCCTTGGGCCAGTTGGTATTTAAGGGAGTTTTTCCCTTATAAGCCATCAGCCCTTTTGGGCTTATTTCCAGCTTATTGAGATAAGCTGGTCACCCCTTTTTATTTTTCTTAAGTTTTAAACTTTTCAAAGTACTTTTCCTGATTTTTTCAGATTTTTCTAAATTAGTTTAATATTTTTTATAATATTTTTAGATTAAATCAGTTTTTAATTCATAATAAATAAAATAAAAGTCAAAAAAATATAATTCTTTTTTCTAAAATTATTTTTAATCATTTAGGACTTTTAAAAAATAAATTTGCATTGTTAGGGTTAAAATTTTATAATTTAGGTTTTTAAGGCTCGGTTTTAGATTCCCGTTAACGTGTTCGTGCTTAATTCGTGTTTGCTTTAATTGTTGCTTGCCTTTGTTTTTTTTGCATTATTTTAGTAGAAATAGAATCCAAATCAAGATTTGATCATTCAAATCACGCGATCACAAACTTATTTACGATTCTTAATGCACGCCTCGTTGGGACCACGACCCGGGAAGGTTTTGGATTTTACTTTGGTTAAAAGTAGGGGTGGTAATTTTTGACCCGACACGAAACCCGACCTGAAACCGACACGAAAGTTAACAGGTTCGGGTTGAGCCTGAATATATTTAGGTCAGGTTTGGGTCAACAAATTTAACCCGTTTATTAAACAGGTTAGGTTCGGGTTGAGAATAAATTAAGTGGGTCGACCCGGCAACCCGTTTAAGATTTTTTAAAAGTTTTAAATTATATATATTTTATTATATGGGTTAAATGAGTTAAATTAGTCGACCTATAAACCCATTCAACGTGTTTAACCTGTGTAATTTGCCAACTTTTGTATATAAAACGGGTTAAATGGGTCGACTAAAAACCCGTTTAACCTATTTAACCCGCCAACCCAAATATATATATACGGGTTAAATGGGTCAGGTTCGGGTTATGTGTAAACACGGGTTAAATGGGTCAGGTTCGGGTTATGTGTAAACAGGTTAGGGTTGACATATCTGACCCGATTATTTAAATGGGTCAGGTTCGAGTTGGGGTTTTCTGACCCGCCAATATGTGAACCCGAACCCGCCAACCTGAACCCGACCCGAATTGCCACCCCTAACATGCCATGCAAAAGATGACAAATTATTGTGTTAAACAAATAAGCAAATGGAGTTGTTGTAACCAATGTGTTAAAGA
>BQNB010111236.1:12291-22394 GCA_026074375.1 Tanacetum coccineum
AAAAGAGGCGGGAAAAAGGGTTGTACGGGGGTTGGGGATGACAGGGGATAAGTTTCCCCGTTTGGCAAAAATGGCCCTTGATGGTTATTTCCTTCATTACACCATTGGTCCTTGTGGTTAAATAACTTTTGGGGACTTGGCAAAACAAGTCCCCAAGGAGTTATAAACAGTTTGCAAAGCTCGTCCTTTGTGTATACAAGTTAGGGGGTTGGCAGTTTTGCCCCCCCACTTGTCACTTTGAACAAATTGCAAAATAAGCCCTTGTCTTCTCTTTTTCTCTTTTCTCCTTTATAAATAAGTTTAGGGTTTGGCAATTTTAGCCCCTAAACTTATATTTCTTTGACTTTGGCCCCGGGGTTGACTTGGGTTGACTTTGACTTTGACCAGTTGACTTTTCTGTTGACTTTTTGACTGGATTGACTTTCCGGCTTTGATTTGGCTTTGTCTTTCACAGTCTTTTCCATTCCGAGTCCAGTTTTGTCGTTTTGTCTTTGTTTTTCGTCCTTTTCTTGGTTATCCGTTCCTGCACAATACAATTAGCAAAACAAGCATATATTTGGCATTTTAAGTCCGTTTTTGGTTATTTTAGCTCGTTTTTAAAGGTAAAAGGTATGTGTATTTAAGCACATACCAACCAACAATGAAGTTGCACTATTATATCCCTCACACCCAAATTCAGAATACTTTAAGGTTGTTCAGACTTCATTTCCAAATGCTATCTAAAGGAAGCATTTACCAGGGCCCCAACTCAATACAAAGAATACCTATGTGAATTTTGGTATACTACAAAGACCTTAGATGACTCTAAGATTTAGGTATCCACTCCTATAGGTGGAATTAGAGGAGACATAGGTATCACCACCTTTAGGAATGCTCTTAGGGCACATTACCTACCTCACTCAAGTATGTATGTCCCCCCACCTTTCATAACAATAGTAAGACCATGGTTTGCAACAATTAGATACAGTAGGGAGATTGGGGCAAAAGGAACTCTCAAAAAGAGTTTTCTTCCTCCTAGGTGGAGGCTACTGGTGGCTCAGATCATTCAGTGTTTAAGTGGGAAAACAGATGGCCATGATCAAATATCAAACAAGGATGCCATCATCTTGTATTGTTTGGCCAATAGGGTAAAGGTAGATTATGCTAAACTGATATGGGAGCATATAATTCACAAGTTGAATAAGAAAACTAGGGAAAAGGTTGTCCCCTATCCTAGGTTTATATCCCTTCTACTGGAATACATGATGCTTGAATATGACATTAAAGAGCTCACCATCCACCCCACTTTGGTCTTCAATATTCTAAACTAGGCATTGAATCCAAACCAACATGAAGGACCTCCCTCCACTGACCACATGAAGGCTATCTACAATATAGATGTGCCTGTGGACTCTCAAGTTCGATAAACTTCCTCACCAACTAAGAAAGTTCCCCAAGGCAAAAAGCCTGGAGCTAAAAGTGGACTCAGAAGAAAACAATCTTCAAAACACACATCTGAGTCCTAGACAGAGGCATCTAAATCTAAAACTGGCCAATCAAATAAAGAAACTCAGTCTAGTTTGGCCAAGGAAAACAGCCCAAGCCATCCTTCACCTTCTACACCGGTGGTTGGTGAAATGCATAAAGAGGCACATCAAGCAGCTGGTGGCCCAACATCTTTAGGGGCCACCAGTTAAGAAGGATCTCACCCTCAGCTCAGTAGTGGTATGTCTGCATTTACTCTTATTAAATCTGTTTATTCAGCATCTTTCATTTTCACTCCGAGTTTGCATCAGGAAGTGATGTTTCAGCAAATTCCACAGCTGAAGATGATCCTAGAATAATTTTCTCCTAATGAATTCATACCTTAACAATAGGGTATGGATGAAGGAACCCAAAACTATTCACTTGATCATAAACTTGTAGGGACTAATCCAAGTGTTCTTGTAGATAAAACCAAATCTGCTGGAGAAGGGTTAAAAACTGCCCACGCCTATTCAGGTACAAATGAGGAGTCCAAAGCTAATGAAATTTCAAAGAAAATAAAGATGGAGGATTTATCAGATCTTATGAAAGACACAAGATCTGCCTTCTTCACTCCTGACTCCCTACAAGATGAGCCTATCATTGTTTCAGATAAGAGTGAAGAGGAGGAAACTAAAAAATATAAAGACACTCATATTGCCTCTCATGATGTACCTAAAGACACTTTAGTCCTACATCCTCCATCTCCTAAATCAGCGCAAATTCAAGAGTTAATGGCTCTGGTTCACTTACTTCAGTCTCAGAATGAGAAGCTAGAACAACAAAAGGCAAAAGCTGAAGCAAAAGCTGCTTCACTGAAAGTTAGGCCCTCATATCCAGATATCAACCAACTTACTGAACTTCTGGTAACTTCTTTGAAACATGAATTGTCCAAACTCTTAACCTCACATGACTTTGCTAGCTGCTTACCAACCAAACTGAAAGAGCTCCCCTCAAAATTCATTAAATTATTTAGAGACATTAAAGAGCTAAAGAAGCATGTTTAAGACATGGAAATTGAGCTACTTGGGGACTTAAAAGAGATCCCAACAAAACTGGAGACTTTCACTTCCACTATCTTCAGCTTTACCTCCCAGGTTGCTGAACTGATGAATATTCAATGGGAACTTCCAGTAGAGTTTCTTGATTTGCCATATCAAGTATCTTGAGTTCAGGAAAAGCTTAAGACTTTAGATTCCCTTCCAAGTCTATTGAACAAGGTTACTGATACCTTGAACAGGTTTGTCACTATGGTGGAAAATGCATCAGGAGCTACAAGCAAGGATGTTCCTTCAGCAGGCCACGCAACTGCTTCACCTGCTGAGGGGGAGAAGAACACCAATCCAGCTACAAAGGATGTTGAACCAACAAACCTGTACAATGAACTAGTTGATCTCTTAGGCATAGATGTTGTCACATAGTACTACAACAAGAAGTTACTTTATGATAAATACTATGACAAGATGCTGAAAAGAAGAAAAAGCTCCAAGATCATAAACTGTGATGTTCTCACACAAAAGAGCCCTATCACACTGTAAGTATATAGGGAAGATGGGACAGTTGAAGTTATTCCAGACACCAAAGTCAGTGACCTACATCTGGCTGAATGGAAAGAGGTAGTACAAGCTTGTACTAATAGAAAAGAAAAGGATGGAAGACCATCTATGGATTGATAAAGACAAGAATGGAATACCTTAATCAAACTGAAAAAGAATTAAAGATTGACTTCAACAAACCCCTCAAATAACATGATCCTTGATGTGTGTTTAAACACACATCATTTTAGCCTCGGAAAACACTATAAAATGGACTAATAACCTTAAAATATAAGTAATTATATTGCAAATATCTTTGGTATGTGTTATTATGTCTTGCAGGTACAAAGGATTGAAAACAAAGCCAAAATGGTGATTTTCTGATAAGTTTAGACGACATTTTCACGTTTATCGAGATTCAAATGAAGTCGTAAAAGTTCCTCGAGCACTCCATTAGAAAGAGCACGAAATTATGAATCTATCGGTACCTTACTCTCCTTTTGAACCTTTCCTAATTGAACCGGTCAAAGTCCTTTTTGAACCTTTTATTAATAAAAGTCTAACCAAATCTTATTAGCCGTTAAATGAATTGATATGCTAAATATGTAATGAAACTATGCCCAGCATAGTTGGCAAGGGCGAGACTCTTAAGGTTTTAACCTTGAGGTCTCATGCTCGAATCCTACCTAGCCATGCATGAGGTTTATTCCTCATCCGCCACGTGGCCCACTCAGTTGGTGCCACGTGGCAACCCGACCTGACTCCTGGCCTGACCCGTATCCAGACCCGACCCGACATGTATCCAGACCCGACCCGGTCAACGTTGACCCATTGACCGGTCAACGGTCAACGTTAATCGTTGACCAGCCACGTGGTAACTGACGTCAGCATGTGGGTCCCACTTGCTGACGTGGCTGCTAACGTAGTTGCCACGTTAGTAATGACGTATTAGCTATTATTATAAAGATCTGAATGTTTGGTATTTGTTTATCTTGATTTCTTGATTTATCGTTGGATGCTTGTTTATGTTTATCAATTTATATTTGTTTACGTGCTTTTGTATGTGACTTATCATTCAACTAGATCTAGTGATACGAACCAAGTAAATCTAGAGTCCGGGATAGCTCTCCATATAGTGATTTATACATCTAGAATCATAGGATCATAAATATTGTCCTTCTAAATATGTGTCTAGGATATGCTTCGGGCTTAACTAGTTAATTGGATATTGCCATTGGTTTATTGATCGTGTTGACTAGCAGGTGAACCTAGATAATTCAACAAATAACATTTTGATTCCATTGGATAGTTGGACAAGTGGACTACTAGTGTATAAATCACCATTAAGCGGTAAGTAGGTAAAGTCTCTATGAGCTAGGGTTTAACAAGATCACCATTGCTTTAATCCCTAAGATGGATTATAATCAGAAAATAAGGATGCTTTGTGTGGATGCTTTAATTGTAACATAATTAATGTGTCTAGATCTTAGGATGATGTAACGCCTAAGTCTTAAGAATGATATGCCACCTCGAGAGAAGAAATCATTGCACTAAATAAACAAACCAACTTTCTAATCGTATTAATAATGGTTAATACATTTCTCTTATATTTGGCTCGACCGCTCTTTTATCTTTTGTTTGTTTGCTTGCGTGGGTTAAAGTGCCTTGAATTGATTGTAGTCACCAACCAAACCGTGCCAGTCTCTCAGGCTGAAAACCCCCTTCTCCCGTTAGAATTAGGATTAGGACTGACATAGGTTTAGAATATGATAAAATTAACATAGATTATATAACCAAAATATTAATTAAATTAATAGATTTAACCTCGCTTCAAGTGTTCGACACCCTACTTACCACGAAACTACTACCGATCGGGTACACTGCCCGTTAAAGTGTTGTTTTTGGTTTAGTCGGCAAAATATAAATTTAAAACTTGAATCAATAAAATATACACCACACAATGACACATCAGTAGGCTATTTATACCATTTCATTTTCTAGTCATTTGGTATTAGATTTAGTAGGTGTTTTCTCTCATTCACACATAGTAGGAGTAGGAGTAATATAGGATAGATATAGCTTATTAGTTTTTGTAGTTAGGATTATTGTAAAAGCTTTTTATAGGTTATTGGATTTGGCTTATTTGTACTTTTAGGCTTATTATTTAATGAAGATGCTTTCTAAAGGTTGGTGTTTCTCTAGCTTATTTTCTTTCTTATCCTCTTTTCTTTTTCTTATTATCTTTTTAGCTTATTTTTAAATAAGCTCTTGTTAGCTTATTTATTTCTTAGATCTTAAGCTTATATTCGAATAAGCTGCTTATAGCTTATCTCATCTAAGCTTATTTCATATTCATGTTTGTTTAAGCTTTTCGAATAAGCTTATTTAGCTTATTTTGGTTGGCTTATTTTTCCAAGCTTATGTCTTTATTATCTTTTTAGCTTATTTTCTACCTTAAAGTTTGTTCCTTTTTTAATAGTAGCTTATTTCAAGTAGCTTATTTTCTAAGTTTGTCTTTTTATAATTTGTTTTAGCTTAAAGTTTATAGCTTTTTATTCTAGCTTTTTGTTTAAGATTTAATCCTTAATTATACCCGATTCTCGTTCGCTTTTCGGAGTAGAACACCTAGGTTTCGGATGGATTTAGATCTAAAAGTTTTCATTTTTAGTAGCTTATTAGAATAATCTCTAGCTTATTGATATATTATTGTTTGTCTTAACTTTGATTGTTTTAATGTTGATGAAATCGATCCAACACTTAGGCGAGGAGCTTATGGGTCTTATAAACTTATTTTACTACTAAAGTTTTAAGCTTTTTAAGATTTTACTTAGCTAATTAGTGAATAAAGCTCAAAACTTTACTAGCTAATGAGTTATTTATAAACTAATAAAGTTATAAATTTTAGTGTTTAATCAAGTTTATAAGATCGGGTTGTTATTTCGTCTTCATAGCTAGATCGATCAGGTTCTAGTTTCTCTCTTATTTTAATATTAGAGTAGTTGTAGTTTAATTAGTTTAAAATGTTTATGATTTTTGATTTAGTTGTTGCCATGTTTAGTGAGTAGTTCTATTTATGCTTGTTAAGTGAGTTGTAATAAGTGATTTAAGTGTGAAAAATAAAAAGGGATTAATGGTTAATAACTTTAGGATTATTTATATTTCTTATTTGAATATTTTGAAAGGAAAAATCCAGAAAAATAATCAAACATAAAATCTAGTAATTAACACCAATATAAAATATCGTTTTCAAAATAAACCAACGTTGTGAGAAGATAATATTTTTACGGGGGCTAATTCGTCAATTAAAACCATTTTTCACACTTAATGATCTTTTTGTCTCACTTGACAAGCATAATCGTTTATTATATCTTTTAGATCTCTTAGCTTAATTTTGTTAGTTTAATTAATTAGTATAATTTTTAGTGATGTTATAAATAGTATCTTTAATATTAAAAGTAGTTTAAAATCAAAAACCAACTAAAAGATAATCAAGCATCAAACGAAAAACAATAACGTAAATCTCAATTCAATACTCGCCGTGGATACGACATCTAGAAGATTAATTATCACTTGTCATCACGTGATTTTTACATCTAACGGGAAATACTTATAATATTACCTCGACACGTTTTTGACGTTTATAAATCCTCTAAATGAGCTAAATGATTTAGCTAACAAGAAAAGGAAAATAACTGGTGACTCAAAATACCATTCCAGGTCATCAAAGAAACACAAGTCATTAGTTCAGCATGAAGAAGAGGTTCATTGAGCAACAAAAACATCAAATGTTATAATCTTTTGTATTGACTTTATCTTTTGTAATTGTAATATAATTAAAGTTAATAGAAGTAATTATCAGTTATGTTGTTCAATTTGTATCAGTTTTGTAAGAAGAAGTTGTTTTGCTCACTTACTACTGATTTTAACTTAGGCTATTTGTATATTCAAATAGGGGGAGATTGTTGGGTTCAGTTCTTGAGCCCTTCAGTTTCTCAGTAGATTTAAACATAAAATCCCCTAAGTGTTACTCAAGCTAAAGTCTTTCAGTTTGAGTCGCTGAAGTTTCTCTTGCTTCAACTCTTCAGGTCCTTAGAAGATTGGGAAGTATCTTAACTTCAGTTTATGCAGCAGATTAGAAACTGAAGAAGGCCTTTGCAAAGAGCTTTAGTTCAGCTTGGTTGACAATTCCAAGTTGAACGTTGTCTATCTTCGTAACAGAAGATTGGAATGTTTGTTTCACTTCTAGAAGGTTTACAAGGCGGGAAAAAGATTGCTTTATGTCAAAAGGAATAAAGCAATCTCCTTGGGAATGACTACTTCTAAGAGTTGGTATAGAAGTACAACAACTTTTCCTTAAAGGACTGTACATGGTACTTTAGAGCACGTCTGCATTAAATGGTATCTCAACCACCCATTAGATGCATGACACACGTACTAGGTTAACTTGTAAACCCTAATCCCTTTGCCTATAAAAGGAAAGGGATTCCCATAGTATGTTATCTCTTCCAGTTAATGTGATATACATTGAAGAGTTCATTTATCTCTCAAACAAACTGAACGGTACTACTAAAAGCTGAAGCTTCAGTTTAGTCATAAGTAGTTTGTTTTCTTACTCTCTTAATTGTGGTTAGAGTTTAAGTTCGAAGGAGATAACACCCCAATAGTCATTCAACCACCTTGCTATTCCGCAAGCAAGGTGTGACATAGATTCTTTATTTAATTCTAATAAGAACCTATACGTTGAAAAGTACTCTTGTGTGTTTTAAACTTGTTCTTTATATTCTTCATATATATCTGTTTAAAACTCACTTCTTTGCCACGGAATGTGATTAGTTTAACTTGATAAACCTTATATCAGATTCCAAGGGACCAACATTATTGATGTTAAAACCAGTTGGTTCTTCTTTGTTGACCAACGTATTATATACGACGTATCGTTGATGTGGATACGAAGTATTCTTCAAAGCCAGGCAATGGTCTTTCAACATGTCAAAGTCTTGGATACGTCGTATAGGTCTAGAATAATACAGCGTATTGGATGTCAGTTCAGTAGACTTTCTCGAACTTTTCACTTAAGCTCTAAAAAACGTGCCTTTTAGCTAATCTTCACCAATTGCTCGATATTTACTGCAAATAACTAATATAAACAATTAAGTACCAATCCATGCATAAATAACTTAAAACGAGCAATTTAAATGGAATAAATGATGCAATAATATAGACGTTATTTGATGTCATCACAGAACCTATTACGTGAGCTACACACTCCTTTACCTTCTACCACGTTAGTCTACTATGATAACGTCAAGTATATAGAGATAGATATTCATTTTGTTCGTGATTTCATTGCTGCTGATTAGGTTCGAGTTCTTCATGTTTCATCTCGTTATCAATATGCGGACATTTTCACCAAGGGCTTGCCTTCTGATTTGTTTGAAGAGTTTTGTACCAACTTGAGTGTTCGGTGTCCTCCCGTTTAAACTGAAGAGGAGTGTTAGTCGACACATTAGTTTGTTGGGCCAAAGCCCGCTTCTAGAATTACCGTTGTAATCTATATAATGTATTGTACCTTTGATAATAATCTATCCTTATAAAAGATTAAGTCCCTTAATTGAATGAACAAGTATGCAAGTGAGTAAACCTTCAATGCAATTTCAAGATATTTAATAGGAAGGGGAAGTCTCTCAACAAAAATCTTTGCTACTTTTAAAAGGTTTAGTTTGGGGAAGTTTCGAGGTATTCGGTTATAAGGCATGTAATATTGCGTGAGGACACGCAATCGTTTAGTTTGGGGAATTTTGATAAGTGTAAAATACACATATCCGTTAATACCTAAAATAACCCAATTAAACCCAAAACAGACCAAAAATGGCAAAAATATGCTTGTATTTGTGTTTTGTGTGTGCAGGTACGGATATATCAAAAATCACAAGAAAACAGTCAAAAACGGGCAAGCACGGACACGAGAATCAGAAGAGTACAAAAAGAAGCCAAAGATTCAAAGCCGAAGCCAGAAAAGTCAAGCCTCAGTCAAATCCAGTCAAACATGGTCAACAAAAAGTCAACCAATAAAAGACAAAATCCCAAAATATTCCATTTAAGCCCCTCAACTTTCAAAGAAATTCATAAATGGTCCCTAAACCCAAATGGGCCATACCCGGATCCATTTGGCCCAAAAGCCCATCTCATAAGCCCAAGATAATAGTCCATACCCTTTTCCTAAAACAACAAGGGCTAAACTTGCAATTTTCGAAAGATGTTTATAACTAGAAATGGAAAAATCAATTGAGAGGGACTAGTATTGCAATTTTCACAAAGTCCAACAGTTTTAACTGTAAAAAAAACGCGCCAAAAGGAATTACTATTCACCCATCGTCTCCATTTCACCACGCTGTAAAAAACAAAGGGTTTTTCAAAATTAAGGGACAATTTGGACAATTAAAGAGCTCATAAGTGCAAGGCAAGGGTCAAATCAGTCTTTCCAAGGGATTCATTAGCTCAAGATCAAGCTCAAGCCACGTCATCAATGGAGAAGCACACTAGATATGTGGGTTTTACACTAAACACACTCACACAACTAGCACAAGCTGTCACATCAAAGAATGACAGCTTGGCAATCCGTGTGAGCTCAAATGTGATCCAACGGCTCAAATCTTTGATCCAATGATTAAGACAATGAGTGGTGAAGATTGAAGGATTAGAGAGCAAGGCAAGGCATCCTAGAAGCTTCTTTCAGCACCTATAAAAAGGCCTCAGCTCACACACACACGATACTTTTTACCTTTCATTTTTTTAGCTTTTAATAAACTAGTTTAGCTTAATAGTTATTTAATGTAATTTTCAGCTTAATCTTGTAATTTCCTTTATGTAATGAAAGTTTTCAAGTTATAAAATCTAAACTTGGTTTTATAATATTTTTCCTTTACTGTCAAGCTCTTATTTCATCTTCCTTTTTAATTAAGAAATAAAAGTCACCAATTGGAAAAAATACCAAAATATAATACTCTCAACGGAGGTATTATCATAATCAATTTCGGTGAACTTGTTGGTTCCCAAATCGAACTA
>BQNB010111237.1:0-22394 GCA_026074375.1 Tanacetum coccineum
AAACTTCAAAAACCCTAGAAAACCTTAACCACAAATTGATTTCTTGAAAATTAGGGTTTTAGGTTTCTTCAAAAACCTTGTAGATCCTAGATCAAGAGCCACGAGGCTTTGATACCAATTGTGGAAACCTAAGTATCGTTTAAACTCATGTTGTTTAGACCTTTATCTAGGATAATATCAATGTTCAAAAGTTATAAAAACAAAGCGGAATAACAACAAAGATATTCAAAAAGGTGTTCTATATTAATAACCAAACGTTCTTCATAGCCCCAATTCTAGATGATCAATTCTAGAACGGTTACTCTAACTAGTAATAGGAATCATAGATTCTTGAGGCTAAAACAAACAAACCCTAGGCGTCTACATTGGAGAACTCATGCCTAGAACACACAGACACTTTTATGTGTTTACATCTTGACACACACTTTTCTAGATACCTAAAACCTATAACTTGTATCTCTTTATATACTAGAGATAATAAGTTTTACAAAGAGATAAACATAAATCTTTTAAACATTTAACTTGATCTTCTGTTATCTTCTTTCTTCATAAGGACATCTTTTTTATATGCTTTATAACTTGATATCTTTGATCAAATCTTCAATAATTCTCCACCAGCTTGTAGAATTCTTGAATGACGATTTTAGTCCTTTTGTTTCATTCTTGTTTTGTCTTATCAACTCAAATATAATTCCTAACAATCTTCCTCTAGTTGATAATGATAAAACCAAATAAGCACAAACTTCCCCTGAAGTTAATATACGAATGAAAACTTCCCCTTAAGCTACCAAGGATCTATAAGTTGCAAATCATCAAATCTTTATTGTGGAGATCGTTACGACTCCTTAGATCGTTATTAAGACTCATCTAGGATACAGTAACAATGATTAATAAACTTGCACAGCGAAATAATAACACATAAATCAGAGTTACTTCAAGGTTTTCTTCATTCACTACATCCCCACGATCAAATGATCCTTGGGGCTAAACTAACTAATACATAGACGTCTATAACACATCTACTAACTATCTAACTATGGTGTACACACACACCTTTTTCTATTCGACTCTTATCAGTCGACTTTTTCTGTGTCTTCTAAACCACACGTCTATACCCTTTATATAGAGGGTTTACAGGAAAAACCTAGAGTATTAAGGAAACATAATAACTGATATTCAATGCATATCTTTGACTTTTCAATGCATATCTTCTGCATTTAAATCTTCCAAATATGTAGAATACCAAAGTGTCATATTAATCCCGTGTTGTTTCATTCGTCTTCATATAAGCACATGTAGTTTTGTAATCATCAAATCTGTAGACCCAACAATCTTCCCCTATTTGATATTACAAAACAATCTTCATGAATGAAACAATCTTCAATGCTTCCCCTTGACTTAAGATCTCCTCACCACACATAATAAGCTGCAAATCATATCTCTGTAATCTTCTTCCCCTTTTTGTCATAATCCAATAGGGGTCTTGTGAAGATAAGAAACTTGAATCCTTACAACTACAAATCACATACTACACTACTAATCCAGCCTTCCAATGACTCAAATTACCCTCCATGACGCATAATAAGAATAATGAATTCAAGACAGTAGAAACTTAAACTAGCAATACTAATAAACAACTAGCAGTAGTAACGAAACCTTTCACCTCAAGTGGTGCATGAACATAACCTGATGGTTAAACATTTTTTACAATAAGATTCCCCTGAAACCCATATGTTTACCATCTCTTGAATCTTCAAATTCTATAGGCTCTTTGTAATGATCACTGATGAAGAAAACTAAGTATAACGAACTTGATGCTGAAGTAGAATAACCCAAACTTGTGTCTTATATCTTGTACTATCCACGTGACGTCAAACTTATAAATAAATCTATGAAATATAAGTAGATCGCAACCTCTTGACAAAAATCCTCATCAACTATGAGACACATAACCAAAGTGATAGCAAATGTGAGCATTGAGCACCATAAGAGAAATCATACACCTTTGCTAGATTTGTCAAGTCTTCGCCACATCGTTTCTAAGCATGAACAAGTTATCTTCAAAGTGTAACACCCACTTTAAGATATGATAAGAACACGCATCCGAAAAACTCCACTTCATCGTCAAATAAGTTATAAACAATCTTCTTCGTAACCAATTAATCCAAGAAATCCAAAAACGAGCCTTTTAATCCTTTAAGAACATTTAAACCATAATCCAAAAACCTTCTGTTTGTCCAAGAACCTTCTGAACAAACCAATAATCAAACTGTGTGTGTTGGAACCAACCTGTTCCAAATTGAAAACCAAATCAAAACAAAATCAAACAACCTTGAGTTTCTGTGTTGTCCGATATCTGTCATTCCAACTGCCTTTGTTGTTCGATATCTGTCAACAAAAGCAGTACTAACTGCTTTCAGTAGCAGTAGTAAGATACACACCAACAGTACTAAGTTTCTTATTTCCCAAACAGTACTAAAACGAACAAGCAGCAGCATTAATCTTCCCATTGGCTACACAAAGAATATTAATACTCGAAACCCTAGGAGCATAAACTTCATTCAAACCCAATAACATGAAGTCTTCCCTTCAAACGAGCATCACAAACTCTCATTCGTGACAGTACTAACTCAATCTCATACCCAATGCTAGCAGTATTAATTCAAGAAGCTAGCAGTATTAATACATAATGAGCAGTACTAACGTTTTGAGCCAAACAGTACAAACCCACATTACTTTAGCAGTATTAAAAATAATGTTGGCAGTATAAACCTTTTAATACTGTTTACCTTTGAGATCAACGAACCATATAACCAATCGAACCATGTGTTGCTACTACTAGTAACCTTTTTGTGTGTATTCGTCAATCAAACATCCAAGCTGCTAGTTTAAATCATGCCTTTGAATCCAAGAATACTAATAGTTCCCCTTGTAACAGCTTTAATGTTTCCTGTGACAGCACTAAGAATATCGTGACAGCAGTATTAACCAATTACCACTGTTAAGGATACCCTTTTTTTTAAGTATCCAGACGACGTTTTTTATTAAGTGTCACAAAGCTGTCACAAATCTGTCACTAATTCTGTTTACTCCTTCCTCCCATACATTCTATGAAACGTTATCTGTCACAAAACTTCCTGTCTCCTTTCTTGTATGAACCCTCGATCGATACTTAGGGTTTTCGATAAACAGATTAGGGTTTAAAAGATCCAAAATTAAACCAAAACCAAACCCGATAATACATAGGAACAACCAACACCATTGTTCTTCCTTTACAGAATTAGGATTTTATGAAAAACCCTAATATTCAACTTCATCTATCACGTGTAGCTTCCAAGTAACGAATAAGAACAAACAACATAATGATCTTGGATGCACGACTAGAAACAATACTTCTTGTTTTATAGAATTAGGGTTTGCAAAAACCTTAATTGCAGCGAATTTGAATGTAACCTAAAACAGAAAATTCATCACTTGTTTTTTTATAGAATCGACTTCATAAACTTTGTAGATCCTAGATATCACGAGCCCCCGTGGCTCTGATACCAATTGTTAAGATCGTTTAAGCTCTGTTTGTTTAGAACATATATCTAGGATAAACAATAACAATTATAACAGTTATGCAGCGGAATATAATGAAGACAATTGTTATTGAACAAGGTTTTTCATTCATACGTTTCCTCCAAGCCCCAATTCTATTTGATCAAGATAGAACAGTTACCACATGTAACAAGATCAAGTTACCTTGACCTTGAGGCTACACCACATAAACTAGACGTCTACATCTCTAAAGATACACACACACACGTTTTTCTTTTCTGTGTACATAAAACCTAATACCTGATATCTCTTTATATACTAGAGATATTTAGGTTTACAAAGGGATAAACATAAATCTTTTAAACATTTAACTTGATCTTCTATTATCTTTATCTTCTTAAGGAGATCTTTCAGAATCTTCATATTTCTCCTACATCTTGTAGAATTCTTTAATGACGATTTTGATCCTTTTTTTCATTACTTGTTTCTTTTGTCTCACCAAATCTATAATTCCCAACACGACAACATTTACAAGGGGATATTTGTTCTTGCTTTCAGCTTTGGAATGCCTATCAGTTAGACGTGGTGCGTATGGAAAGATGTATGGTGATGGTGGCCCAACGTGGGTGGTGATTCAACCGTTGCAGCTGGGTGGCACAGTCGAGGTCCCACCTGTCGTTGTCCTCAACACAGCCAAGGCCAACAATGCGGGTGCAATAAGTGAGACGACATCAAATGTCGCATTTGATGCCTGTAATGCAACAACAACCGATTCAGGGGTTATGCAACATACATTAACCACTTATTAGGCCTGCGTAAGTATTCTACAATAAAACTCAATCTAAATTTAAAATTTCTAAATGTGATGTATTGGTAGACGTGATTTAAAAACGTCAAAACTCTCTAAGAGCACACTTTAGGAGGGAAAAAAAACCTTTTTTCCCAACGTAGCACTTTTTTGCTGCAAAATGCTCTAAACAAAGACTAATTCCAGTGCAAAGCTTCCATAATAACCCTGCAACCAATTCATTTCTTATATACTTCTGACCATCTAACCGACATGGTTGTGATTTTTTTTGGAAGAATTAACATAAAATTGATGAATGAGGTTTGAGGTTTGGTTTCATAAGACATACTTTTTGGGTTAAGTCCAAACGGAATGCAGCTTGGATGCGAGCTTTGCACTTCTGTAGTCATTTCTAAGCTGAACAAACTTAAATCCAAAACAAAATTACAATTTAACAAAAACTATCATGATTCACTTCTACCGGTTCTAACCTCTAAAACTACCATATGAAATGGGTATGTATTATGCTTTTAAAAAATAAATTATTTACCTTTGGGCCTCTTTTTTTATGGTTGGTGTGCCTTCAATCGGACTTGACAAGCTTTTAGGAGCACCAATAAATGTGAATTAACATAATTTGTATGCAAAGCGTTGAATTATGTTTGTATTGATGATGTACAATTATACTTAGATATTTTTAGTTGCTTAGCATTATTTACTGAATGTTGACAGTCTATGCACAATAAACATACTTCTAAGATATGAAGTTCTGTAATACTTATTTAACCCTTGAACCATACATTACAAGTTACATCTCTAACATATAGAGATATGTTATTTGACAGTCAAAAGTAAAATAACATTATAAATACATGTAAGAAATGCTTAGCATATTTGTATTCAGTTACTAACTTTCATACGCAATGGGCAATGCTGCATAACTCTACTAATAAGAAATCTCAATAGCAGACCTAAAAAAAACATAAACAAGTTAAACACCATATTAATGTACTATTACCAAACTATATGCACATGAAACACATATTTGTTATATGAAGTTGATTAACCATCTGTTTGAAGTTCAAAGTAAACTGTAATACGTAGATGATCTGCATCTTATTTATTGTACATTTTAGTTATGTGTGGTAATAGAGCCGACAATTTTTAGCTGTACCAATTGTTAACAATTTGCTATTGTAGCAGCCGTCAACCCACGAAAAAAGTGGTAGCATCTCATACATTGTTGTTGTAGCAACCGTTAGCAGAAACCTAAAAAAAGTGGTGGCAGCTCATACATGAATAGTGGCGTGCGTGTTTTGTGACTCAAGGACTCAAGGTAAGTTGAAGTGTTGCTACATTTGCATTCCGGGATTTGCATCGAGAATATGTACTACTCATTAATGAGCTAAGACGGCTTTCAGAATGCCAATCTTATGAAGCAAACGAGGATGCTTTTGGCCTTTAAAAATTTGAAGATTGTAGGTTTTAATTTGTTACTTTTTATTTAGGAACTGAATGAGATGTCTGTTCGTGTTAGTTTGGTTATGGCCAGAATCAGGTATTTTCTCTTTGCATATAGCTTATATTTGTGGCTTTTAAGGACTTTGAAATAACTCTATAGAGAACCTAGGGATGTAGAAAAGCGAGTCTAAACTAAAAATCCAAAAAATCAAGTCAGGATGAGACTGGAACCGGTTATCATTACAAGTTGTAAGATTAGGCTTTAGGAATATGCAAACATGTATTTAAGACTTTTCTTTTGTTGCTTACTACTTTAATCCCACGCCGTTAGATGCTCTTATTTTTTTGCTTACTGCTTAATAATGTTCAGTAGATAAGTCAGTGAGAGTCTTTCGACATTATGTGCTCTGAGATAGTAGTCAGTAACTCATTATCATTAATATATGGTTGGTATTTTTTTAGTTATAACGAAAAGCAGTTGTGGCATCTCATTATTCACCAGTCACAAGACTTATCTCATAATGTCATATTGATTATTATGTTAAAAGGGATAAGAGAATGAAATCTGTACATCGGGTTATATGTATTAACCAAAATTTACTTTTACCATATATGTACATTGATGTCTGAGGTTACAGATTGTTACGACATTGCACATTTATACAGTCATTTAATCCAAACCAACCTTAATGAGTTAATATAACTTTCCGGTGTTGTTTAATTGTGTGATATTCCAACTTGCAGTCACACTTTCTCCACTATTCACTGTAGGTGACACCCAAATGTATAATGCTTTAGATGACTCCGATCAACGTTGTAGTCTTTATGGAACGTTATTCTGATACAGGGAACGGCTCAAAGGTCGCACCTATAATGGAAAAGGTCACGCCACAATGTCAAATTAAAGTCTCTTCTTTTGAAGAATATGATCCTATCAGTCGAGTTATATTTTTAGGATTTCTTAGTATTTGGACATAAATATTATAGGATTAATATGGTTATACTAATTGAATCACTAGCATCATATTTCTTAGTACTTGGACATAAGTTTTGGATTTACGGATGTTATGAGTGACATCTCAACACGTGGTGGTGCAATCTTGGAATTGTTGAAAGGAAAATTGTTAGAAACAAAAAGTTACATGTGTATATTTTCACATTTAATATGTTTGTGAATAAATTTCACTTCTTGCAATCAAATCGGAAAAAAAAATGAAGCCCCACGCAACGCGCGTTGCTATGCATTAATCCGGTTGGAAAAAATAACATATCAGGGTATAATATTCATCGATCACCTCATTTTAGAAGGTAGGATGTGACTATATTTTGAGTTTCTTTGTAAGGAAAGAAATTGACAGTATGTTACGGTACAAATTCTTTTGGCATCTCTAGTATCAGCACCCATCGATAGCACAGGTTTTTAATAAGCTCCACACCAATACTTGACATAAGTAAAAGTTTAATTTTTCCAAAAAAATAAGCCAGGTGCATCGCACGAGTTTGAACGACTCGTTTATATAAAAAAACTTATAAAATTCAAATTCAAATTTCATTAATTGAAAAAAAACTTTACATAAACTTAAATAAAAAAACATAAACTTAAATAAAAAAATATACATAAACTTAAATTAAAAAAAGTGCTTGAAATAAAATACAACAACAATTTAGAAATTCAAATATCTAGCCCGAGTCGCGTCTTTCAAAGCCTCGATCTTCGCCGCGTCCTCCGGATTCATCCCGGTAGTGTCGAAAGTAAGTATCTTCAATTCTTCGTTTCTTTTTTGAATTTCGCAAATCGCGAATCTAGCCGCTAGCTCGCGCTCATTGATTCTTTTTTTACTTCACGGTCCAACAATATTTGTTGTTGCATCAATTTGGTAAATTGCTCTTTTTGTGAACCGAAAGTGGCGGATGAGCTTGTAGAACGTTGAGCTTTTGACTTTCGTAGAGCCTCGGATGAACGCGGTATTGCATCGTCTCTAAATAATTTGTGCTCTTCTTGGGTTACCCGTCCCCGGATTCTTCTTGCTTGCGTAGACTCGGGGTTTTGCCATTTATATTTATCTCTCAAAAAAATCCAAGCACTCCTATGTGTAAATTCCTTGGTTGTTTGATCTTTAAAGAAAGTTAGTACCCGGGTATACAAATTTTCTTCATTTTCGCCACTTAGAAACTTGGTTTGGTCGTAAATCGTGTTAAACTTGGTTACATCTTGATTCATCGGCGTCCGCTTACCCGTCAACATATTTTTATTTCGCACCTTATAACCTTTTTGCTCGGCTCGCTCGTTGTATATGTCGAGAATTTTGTACCAAAAAGTATCTCTCGCTTGGTCACTCCTATTTTTCGGATCTTCGGATATTTCGATGAAACATTCCGCAAAAAGTTCTTCCTCTTCTTGGGTCCAAAAGGTACGATCGGTTTTATTTTCCCGAGGTTGTTTTTCCCGAGCTTGTTTTTTAGCGAGGGATTTTTTTTCGCCCTTGTTTGTTTGACGGGCCGCACTCGTCGGCTTGTGATTTATGAGACGAATGTGGTGGATATTGGGTTGTTGGGATTGTTGTGTTTGTTGGGTTTGTTGGAATTGTTGAGAAGTTTGTGTTTGTGATAACCATAAATTAAATTGACCGGGAGTACAATTGACAAATGGGTTTTGACTTGGGACTTGAAAGTTGGCGAACGGGTTTAGGATTTGTATGTTGGCGCGTGATGGGATTTGTGAGTTGATGGAGTTTGCGGATGACGCATTATCTGGATTAGACGGAGATGAAGAATTTGGTAATTGCGTATTTGGTATTTGGTTTTGTAGGTCGGTGAAGTATTGGTTTATCCATTGGTTGGGATTCATTGTAGTGAAGTTTATAAAATTAGAAGTGATATATAAAAAATTGGAAGTTTATATGGAAGTGTGGTATAAAATGGTAAAAGTATAAGGTATTTATAGTGTTTAAAGTGGGTGAAAATGGACCAAAAAACCCAAAAAGGGGCTATTTTTTCTACTGTTTTACAACGGCTACATTTAAAAAACAAAATTAAAAATAAATATAAAGCACGAAAACGCGAGACAAGGTACAATGTCTCGCGTTTTCGTGCTACGTTTTCCGGGACCATTTGGGCTGGGGATGTCGGCGCCAAGCACGAAAAAACGCCACTTCTGTTGTGGTTGTCGCGTTTTCATGTGGCGTTTTCGCCCAAAATGCCACAAAATTTCTACCGTACCATGTGCTCTAAAAAGATACCATGAGCTTCCCTATGATTTTGCATAAACTCTTCATTGATCATGACTCTATCCAACTTTTTAAGAGTGCTAGCCAAAGGATTCTTTGGGGATTTTGTCCATGTAAAATTGAACCCAGAACTGCATAGATCTTTAATTTCTAATGAATTAACAACATCTTTAAACTCATTCATCTCCATATTCAAACCAAATGAACCATTAGACTGTTCCTCAGGTTTAAGAATTACATTAAAATCACCCATTAGAGTCTATGAGTGATTATTAACTATGCTCTTGTGATTCCTTAGTGAATTATAAACATACTAAAGATGGTTACAAAAACGACACTATCTTTTGTCGTTTTGGTCTTGGGCTTATATGAGCCTTTTTCATTTGGTCCATTACGTGAAAGTAAGATTCGTGAAGCATAATAACTAATCAAAGAGATAATTTCATGAAGAATCCAGGCACATGTTCTCTCAAATCCACCGCCTCCCACATCCGGTGAACCCATTGTTAAGACTAGTCAGATACCCGCGCATAGCGGCGGTAATAAAAATTGCTAACCAAACTCTCCCCACAATTTCCTACCCGTTTAATGAATTCGTTTCACAACACTTCGAATGTATACATGTTCGTTGTATGTGTTTGTTTGGGTTTCTCGTAGCTTTCCCGCAAAACATTATTAACATCATTATTCTCGCATGTAAAAAGAGACTCGCACTCTCTTACCCATCAAACACTCTCTCCAAAAGTATATAATTTTTACGAATCCGGTTTGTATTCAAACTAAGGTTATGGTTGTAAAAAATTTAAATCAAAATAAAATAAACCAACTAAAAATATAAAAAACTTATAATTCATAAAAATATATCAAAATAGATGTTGAAATAAAGAGCACAAAATTTTTAAAAACATGATGAAATTAGATTATAAAAAAAATAAATAGATACAAAAATATTTCAATTTGAAAATGAGGGTGATTTTTAATTAAAAAGTGTATGATGTAGTCCCTAAAATAAGATGGATGGTCAAGATTGCACCTCCTTATCTTAATTTTTAGTGAGACCCGTTATAAATGGTTATATGTATAGAAGTATAGCAAAAGAAGAATATGTGAAGAAAGCTATGTATGTAGATTTAGATAGGGTTTAATAATCCGGTGTCACCGGTTCATCATCAACAGCAAAGAGGCCGTTTAACTAACACAAAATTAGAAAATTAAAAGTGTGTTCTAATTTAATTATCCGTTTCGATTATTCTTTTTCCGATTCTATTATTATGGGTTTCGGCTGATGATCACAGAAGTGAGCTCTACACTCAGCGCAAATATGAAGTTATGCTCAGAGGATGAAACTAATACGTGCAAGAGCGTTGAATGGCATTGGGGTTTGAAACTCGGTGAGGTTGCTAGAATATGGAAGGATGGGTGCATCATCCGAGCGATATTCTTGCACCGCATTAAGAGGCATATGACAGGAATCCAGAGTTGGCTAACTTCTTGGTCGACCCTGAGGTAAATTCGTTTTAAGGCCTATACTCACAAATAAACAAACTGTAGAGATCTCGATTGTAGCAACATCTTCGTCAATGGCAATATTGGAAAGGTAAATTATAATCTCTGAGTTCAATTTCAATATTACATAGGCTTTACTTCTTTATTATGTGTGCTTTGTTAGAATATGGGAATGGGATTGGAGTGTTCGGGAAGATGTGTTAACTAGGTTGTGTTTTATATCTTATGTGTTAAGTGGGTAAAGCTTTTGAGCTTAAGGACTAAACTTAAAACAAAATGGGTCAAAAGGATTGAACGGGTTATCAATTATCCAAATTCCAAAGTAAGCTCTTAAGTTGCTATTAATCTTGATATTAATATAGGCTTTGTAATCACAATTAGTACACATAGTTGTTTACAAAAGTAAACAGGTGTTTGCGAGTCTGTTTTGAACTGAATTAAAGGTTACCATTTTGACTCGCGCTATCCATTATAAATGCTATATTGCTATTTGTCAAAAATGATGGTCATTGTTCAGGTAAGTTTTTCTAGTGATGAAGTCATATTAGGCATCAGAGGTAGATTATTGAGTCGCATATAGGCATCTAGCACAACAATAAGATAGATGTATGTCAGGACAAATTTAATTAAAATCATCTTAGAACCAAGTCACCAACAGACTGGAATGTCGAACCCAGATTTACATTATTAGAGAATCGAGTGGCTTACCTCAACTTGAACATCAACCACATGTATTTGAAGAAAAGGGAGGCGATGAGACCATTTATATAAAAAAAACCAGCAAAGCAAGAACCCAAATAATAATCTTCCCATCATCTATAGGTTTACTGATTTCTAATGCGTATGGACAGGTTATAATTGTTTTTAGTTACTTTGTTGGTTATTGTCATTGCTATTAGCTCTCACAAGATCAAATGTGTTTGGATATTTGTTTGTGATAATGTTACTAATCTCATTTTTTGTCAACCAACTGTATGTAAGCAATTAAGTACATTACTGAGCCACTATTAACGTCACTATATATGTTATGATACGATTTTAAAAGCTGTGATAACGTTACTAATCTTATTTTTTGTCAACCAACATATACAGGTGACCAAAATGACCAAAATGTACATTACCGAGCCATAAGTAAGTACATTCAGGTGCAAGAAGGAGCAGGTAGCTCGAAACCTGTTTATGGAGATGATCGATTGGATCAACCTGTTCCTACAGGTTTGTAAACTAATTTTTGTACATTTTTTAATTCTTGCGTTTTCTGTAAAAATCATTTTTCGAATTATACCTAATGGTAATTTGGTTCTGATTTGCAAAAAGTATTGACGGCGTCCAAAAGGAAGGTTATGTGGGATACTCGAATAAGCGACCACAACAATTGATCGTCTAAAGGTGTATTAAGTTGAAACTTTTCATGTATATGGACAGTTGCTTCGGAGGTATGTTAGTACTATGTAAAATGTTAATGAAAGTGTTATCAGTGGGTTATTATTCTCTAATGTATCTAACAACGAAAAGAAGTCGAGACGCGGTCTCATATACGTCTGCAACTACTGAATGTTCTTCACCGCAGAAGCGGCCACGTGTTCAAAAGCATGCTCATTCGAATAGTAACATTACGCATAGTCGTGTGTAAATAAGGGGCAGCTAGCTAGACACCCGTTAATAGCGACGACCGATTTGGCCAACCTGCCCCTTTACCCTCAGCATTTTTGTGATATCCAATCTTTATCTATTTCCAAGTAGGACTAGACTCGAGGCATTCCTATAATTTTAGATTTACCCTTTGTCCTCTACAAGGGAAAAACATGAGGTTAGTTATCAAGTGGCATTTGATCTCAATTTGTTTATTTTATTTTGTGTGTGTAGGAAACTAGCATTAAAAATGCCATGCATACTTACATGCACATGCTTAAATGGAAAATCGCTATTAGTGTGTTGCGTGTACATGCTCCTTGTGAATCCATCTATGTGACCTTACATGTTTTTGTGCTGTGTGTATCTGTATTATGGCCGGTCCCACGAGTTATGTAATGGGTCGAAATGGGTAATTTTTATGTGGACCCAAATAGGGAGGGTCGTACCGATATGTAAAAAGTTAATTATATATATATATATATACACTAGTTGCAAAACCCGTCCGATGGGCGGGTATGACTTGTGATTATTGTTGTCATTTTTATTTTTGGCTAATTTTTTTAGCAAAAATTTCTTTATTATAGAAACATTTTTCAGACCATTTTTTTATGTAATTGTTTTTTTTGCAATAAAGTTTTCAAGAATGAAGGTGGTTCTATTGTTTATTTGTCCATGTTTACCGTGGTTTATTATAAAATATCTTAGGAAATAACGAACAAAAAGGAATGAATTGTAATACAATAAGAGAAAATAAAAGTTAATAAATCATACGCTATTAAAAAGTATATTCTTCAATTCCAAATTTGAAATAAAGCTTCTTTATACATGACATTTGTCGTTGAATTTGTGTATTTACCATCTCTATCACAACATAAAAGTATCCAAAAATGTGAACTACTTATACCATTTTAAAGATAAATTAAACCAAATTACATTTAGTTGCATGGCCCGCTAGATGAGCGGACTTGTTTTGTGAATATCGTTTACAAAAGATTTAGTAAAGGAAAATAAAAAATAAACATAAGAAATTATTTATTGATTGCATTAACAACGAAAAGAACGAAATGAATGCTCATCCGGTTTGAGAAAGAAAGGTTATATCAGTCATATACAAACACCTCTTAAAAAGAACAATTTTTAAATCATCAGATTAATATAAAAGTTATATGAGTCATACACAAACACCTCTTAAAAGAACTGTGATCCCGCGTACCCTCGACAGTTATGGATTCACTCTGGCTTAATACTTTCCCCCTCGATAGCAGGTAAGGCAGCAAAAATATGGCATCAATAAACTTGGGATATCTAAAACACAGAAAAAAAACATCAATCAGTAAGTGATAATAATTGGCAAAATCTAGTAAAAAAGTTATATATTAGATAGAGTAGCACCAACCTTTCACGACTAAGCATATCAAGAGTATAAGTAAAAACAATACACCATGATAGCATATAGTGCTCCATGTGGGGTGATACAAGCTCAGGACAAACTGAGCCAAGCATGCCCAGGGTAATGGTACTATTTTCGATGAGTGACTTATTCAACCCCTATACATGTTGAAGGATCGGGACTAAGCATGAAATTACATTCATCACTACTGGAGATATATCTTGGTTTACCATTATTGCCAATTCCCCAATGGCCCAGCACGCATTATTTGCGGCAGAGATAGTTTCCTTTAGCTTAGGTGTATTCAGCTGCTTAGCAGCAACATCGAGAAACTCCGGTAAGCGAGTGTAACGACCCACTCCGGAAAGGAGGCCAAAACGTCATAATCATGGTGTCATATCAAAGCATAATAAAGGCATAAAGTCATAAATGATAACATAGGACAGGGTGGAAAGCCGAAATCAAACATCGGCTCCCAATTATGAGATCAACATGAATAACGTAAAAGAAGTCTAAAGGACGAAACATGTGTCCAAGATAGTATAGCACATCAAAATGTCTGCGATATAAAGAAAGGAAGCTAAATAGGTCACTTCCTAAGCACACACTCTCTCATGCCCAATCTCCCTCTAGATACCTGCCGTATAAGAAAGAGAAAGAAAATACGGCTGAGCATAACGCTCAGTGAACGGATATAATAACAATGTAATTAATAAGTATGAATCCTGGATAGTAAATACAAAGTAGCGGAAAGATCAAAAGTGTCATGAGGAAACCTGGAGAATGCGTCATGAAGAATAGGAAATAAACATGTAAAGCATGGTAATACGAAGTAAAGATGTCATGAAATATCATGGATAGTATAAACATAAATAATAAGGAATGCCCACGAGCTCATATAATCATACATGTCATAATAATAATGTCGTGAATACATGCATATAATAGAGGGGCTGCCTCAACATGTAATAGAGGGGTGACCTCTTATAATAATATGGGTGGAGGGATCAGCTCCAATGTGATGGGATGTAGAGCACACACCAACCAATCACCATGAACGTGTAAACATGTAAACTAGGATGCACCCATACGCCCCTGAATAATAATGGCCAAACATGAAATATAATCTGGTAACATGAAAAGGGACGCCGCGTGAAATCACTCTCAACGCGAAAGAGTCGTGACACAGGTGCCTCATGTGTCACGGTCATGGTACCTCCATGACTAGGTGGTAAGTCATGTAAATCATGGTCATGCGTATATATAGCTCGGGCAATAGAATAAGTCATGAAATCAACATGTAAGGGATCATGGCAAAAGACATAAAAATGGGGAAGCATAGCAGTTCTGGGGATGAATCATGAAAAGAAAGAATGTCCTTACTGAAAGGACGGAATATCCGTACCTTATGTCCAGCAGTAACGGAAAGAGATGGATAAGAAGATGGAAGCTACTCCTGCTTAATGCGATCTACATGTTAAAGGACATATATAAGTTACTTGTTCATGATTAAGGTTACTTTCCATTTTTAATTTGCCAACAGGTGTCCGTGAATGATGTGCTAACCCTGCAACATCCCAAGTTCGACATGGTATGCGTTCGTTCCCAGTGATAGCTAGTCACCCGAACGGGGATGTCAATCCCTAATAGATCTATCCATAACATTCGCGCCCGCACAATGTAATTCCCAATCACATCTATGCAATTAACAGTTCATGATCATGGACATAAAGGGTTATGGTAACTTAGGCAAACACGTAATCATGGTATAAAATGTACACTTGCGTCCAGTTTGTAAAACAAAGCATGTTATCACCCCAAGGATGTAAATCATTTAAATAATTGTAAAGCATGGGGCTATGAACTCACTACCGGTAGTTCTCTTGAATATATTAAATATCCAAGTAAGCAGTTGGATCACAAAAACCGTAAAGTACCTTAAGTAAGGTACGATCATCTAAGTTTTACACATTTAAACTAACGACTCATTGTATAACTAAATTCCATTTTAAATTTATATATACCGTTATCACTTGTGCGATGTTGCACAAGGTTAGTGCATTTATAATTTCGATGGTTCTCGATAAACGTGAAATCATTATTAATAAATATACATTATTTATTAACTCGTTATTAGAGCCGTTCGATGTCCGAACATCTTAGTGTTCGACCGACGTGTTAAGTGTTTCATCCATTTCACTTTTGTTCTAACATACCCTTAAGTTCTTAGTTATTCCACTTTAGTCCCTAGGTTTATAAATATATGCTTTTATATTTTAAACCTTTTAGTTTCGGAAATGACACAATTAGTCCCTTAGGTTTACAAAATGATAGTTTAGGTTTTTATAGTTACACTTCTATCCTTAAGTTTCAGAATATTGCAAGAATAGTCCCTGGGGTTATTGGAATTCGAAAGTGACAACACTAACCCCCTTATGTTTCGAAATTTACATTCTTAGTCCCTCGACTTGTGAAAATTCCATTTTAACTCCGAATAAATCCCAACGAGTGGCATTTCTCTTGGTTAAGCTCGTTTAAGTTATAAAAATTGTTTCGTCTTAAAAATAAGCTTACCGAGCTTATTTTTGGCTTAACGGGCCTTGTTGGGCCCGTTAAGGTCCGTTTAGGTTTCTAACGATCTATTTTTGTTTTAATAAGTCCAAATGTAGTTAATAAGCTCTTATGGGGCTGTTAAGCTTACAATAAGCTCGGTGAGCTTATCGAAGCTTATTTCGAGCTTATTGGGCTTACGGGCCCAATAGCTTAACCCGAATAGGGTCTTAAGGTTTCCTTAGGCATTTTAGCTTATTTCCCATTTGTTTCAACTTAGCTTATTCTGTTTCGTTTTCAGCTTATTGGAAATAAGCTAATAAGTGTTTTCATTGGGCCGGTTTGGGCCCGATATGGGTTTCAAGGGTTTGAGTTTGTTTTCTTCGGGTCCAATGCTCCTTCTAGGACCATTAGGAAGCTTATAAGCTGTTTAGCTGAAAGATAAGCTCGTTCGAGCTTATTCGAGTCTATTCGAGCTTATTCGAGTTTATTGGGCCGGCTAGCCCAATAACTTTAACCCGAAGACACCTAGGGGTCCATGATGAGTTCGATAAGCCCTTTTGACATCTCAATAAGCTCGTAGGACTTATGATAAGCTCGTTGAGCTTATTGTCACTTACGGGCCCCACTATTGGGCCTGTTGGGCTTGATAGCAACCCGATGAGGGTCCTAGTGGTTCGGGCTTGCTCTTTTAGTGTCCACTAATTTATCTTAGGCTCGTAATTATCTTATAAGTCATTTAAGCTCGTGAATAAGCCGTCCTAGCTTATTCGTGGCGTATGGGCCTTGTGGGCTCACGAAGATGGGTCGCGTAGTCCACTAAGGGTCCGAAATGTTTATTAGTGTGTTAAATGGTTCCGTTAAATCGTCTAGCACCAAAGTGAATGTGTTTACCCTTTTCTAATCGCGACCCGCTACATGCAATCGTTTAATAACCTTGTAAACACGCACCCAAGCCGAGTTGATACGTTTTCTTTAAAAGTTTACGTATAGATTCCTTATATTTTCGCGAACAAGGCTTATTTCCTATGTCGTGGTCCATTCTTATATATCAAGGTTATTGTTTGCGTAGCTCTTACGTTTCTAGCATCGTGCAAGTCATTTAAACGAGTACAATGTGCTCATAGCATGTTCATTTTATGTTTATCATGCGTGCTTTCCCGTTAGTATGTCGCATACACATACTCTTGACCCCTAAGCTAGTTTACAAATAAATGAACACGTAAAATACGAAGGAAAAGAGTTGTATACCACTTACAAAGGTCCTATAGCTCGAGAGGTTTGGGAGTGGACGTGCAAAATGCTTAACCCGTACGCGTATACCTCCTTGTGGAGGTTGGTTGGCGGTTTGAGACCCGAACACAAAGAGAGGAGTGTTTAGAGTTTGGAAAATGTATTAAGTGTAGTTGTGAGTGTGTATTTATAGGGAATGAGCTTAGTTAGCTTTCCTAGTCCACACCCAAACCGAGTCGTGCCCTAGGGGGCGGTTGGAGGGGATTTAGTTAATCTCACATGGTTTTTGCTAAACCATCATAAGTACAAGTTTTAATGACCTAGGTGATGTACAAGATTTGCTAGGATATGGTGCCCTTTTGATTTTTGTGTTCTTTTCTTGCTAGTCGCGGCACAAGGAGGTCCAAAACAAAGAAATGGGTTATTACCCAATGTGCCAAGATTATTAGGGGACCATTAGGACACAAAATTAATTACCTAGAGTTTGTACATGTACCATTTAGGATCATTAGTAAGATTTGCTAGTAAGTAATTCACCAAGGACGATTTTTGTGAGTTTATATGCCTATATTCGACATTAAGGTGATATAAGTACAAGACTTGATTAAATTTCGACTTTAGGTTTTCAAAGTGGGTATTGGTTTGAGTCTAGGTAAGTCTAGGTATTTCCGGGGTGCGTCCTAATGTATTTTATCGCGAAACGTAACCCTTTTACGTGACCAATAAAAATAAAATACGCAAAGTACATAATTATTCTCAAAATAATTATTCCTTACTTGGTTGATGTAAACCTTAATTTATTTGGTGATCGTTTACATTCATTGATTATTTCTAGTCTACGCGGTTTAGCTCAAAAGTAAACATTAAAAGTAAACGCGTATCGGACTAAAATAAATAGTGATCATTAATATAGTCGTACAATGACACGAAAATGAGAAATGTTACACCCCCTGAAGTAGATCCGGAGACATTTCCGGTTATGCCGGTGGGCGTTGCCCCAATGTTGTCTCCGGGTGTTCCCCTGAGTAGTCCGCCTGTCATTCTAGTGCTCTGGTAGATTGACTAAGCGTCCCACAAATGGCGCCAATTTTTTAAAGTAAAGATTCACCCTTTGTCGGAACGTCTGAGTCCGATGGAGCTGACGTTCCTCATGTTCCTGAAATATAAGAAATAGACGCGTTAGCCTCGTCCTGGGGAAGTCCCAAGACCAAGCTCCGGCGCAAGGATAAGTAAAGGGATATTCCGATAGAATGTTAAAGTAAAAATGTGATTAGAAATCTCAACCTGGCTTATGTGTGCGAGTAAAAGGTATTTATACACAAGGAGGGGAATAATGTCGAAGCACTGTTCTCCTCCTGTAGCTGTACTATGAGGCATGGATCCCTAGGCTATACCTAATATTCTTGTTAGGTATTAGGTGTACCTTGAGAACAGGATTCCGTGAAACTCGGAATCAAGAAGCGTGCTTGGCTGTTCCGAATAGTCTTCCGGAAAGCTTGTCGGTAACCCTCCAGGAAATAACCTCCGGTGGACGTTTCGGGTACATCCGTCGTCAGATATGTACTAAACAAGTAAACATAGGTAGTTGTCAATCAAGCTTAGGAATATACACTAATTAAGTTGCAGATCTTGAAGGTTTTCCCCATCCTCGTGGATGGATCCAAGACACCATGAAATTGATCAGGTGTTGGTGCAACTTTATGGTTTTGCCCTTGCTTATGCAGCTTTTCTTTTCTCGATATTTCTTCTTCTTGCTTCTCACGCATAATTTCTTCTCTTACATTTTTTGTATTCTTTCCACTATCATTAGCATCATTGATCTCACAATATTAGTTATTTCAGCGGTTAGTTCAGGACCCTTAATATACAGTGGTTCATCTTCGTCATCGGCACTTTCGTTGTTATATTGACTTGACATTGTTACTGCAAAATGAGAGAGATTCGGTATTGTTTTATAAAATTTAATGATAAATTCATTATAAAATGAAATAATAAGTGTTAAAAGTGTATTTTAAATTAAAAAGTAAAATGTCGTAAGTCGCCTAAATCACATATACCAATGCTGATTTCGTAACTACCAATGTTTAAAAAAACAAAAAAAAAGTTAATTTTAGAAAGTCGCTTAAAGTGTATATGCCGTCAGCCGCCTAATTTTTTGATTATAAAAGTACTATTATGTTTGACTAATTTTTTAGAAAAGGACAAAAAAGGCTACTAAAAGTACATTAAGCATGTCTCCTAAAAACATGTCTGAAAAGTAACTTACACAAAAAGTGAAAAGTTTTTTAGGCGACTTAAGAGACCAGGCGACTGGTCTATTTTGAGAAGTTTCTTTTTTGATGTCTAGTAAGGTAAACACTTTAGGCGACCGGTCTATTTTGAGAATTTTCCCTACTTTTATAATCCAAAAATTAGGCGACTGACGGCATATGTACTTTAGACGACTTTTTAAAGTTAACTTTTTATTTTTTTTATACATTGGTAGTTGTGAAAAGTCGCCTAAAGTACATATGGCGTCAGTCGCCTAATTTTTAGATTATAAAAGTACTATTATGTTTGACTAAATTTTCATAAAAAGACAAAAAATAAGTCTCTTCTTAAAAGTACATTAAGTAGGTCTCCTAAAAACATGTCTGAAAAGTAACTTACACAAAAAGTGAAAAAAATTTTAGACGACTTAAGAGAAAAGACGACTAGTCTATTTTGAAATGTTTATCTTTTAAAGTCTAGAAAAAGTAAACACTTTAGATCCTATATTTAAAATGAAGCTAGCTTGCAATTTATAATATGGTATCCGTACAACCTGTACTATGGTTGGGGAGCAATTTTTACAGTTTACTGTATATTTATTATTTAAATTAAAAGTGCATCCGCGTAGTGTGTGGCGGTGCAAAGTTACGCGTGACAATTGCACTCTTTTGTGTGTCCCAGACTATAATATTACTCCGTGGTAGTATAACTATAGTGAAGATACTATACTTATTTTATTTAAGATGGCAACACGTACCATATGATAGTACTAAAAGGTACGACCCTTCTATAAGTGAAGAAATATTGCACTCGGACTTTATACATACCAAGCCAAATTTCACGATCAATCGAATGAGTATAACCAAAGTATTCAAGACGCATTTAAGATGCGATATAAATTCCACCAGTCGTTTTGGTTATGTTCTACAACCAATTGATCCAAAAACGCTTTGCATTTCCTAAATCTTTACGACATATGAAAGAACATTCGATTTTGATTGTCAAATTGTGTCAATGTGGAGGAATCATCATTTGGGAAGATTAGTTTGTGCCGAAGCCCCCGTGTTAAAAAAAACATCATACTATTAATTGTAATTAGCTGGAAATTATCATACAAAATAATTCAACTCTGTAAAACATATTATTTATGTTTCTTACAACCATTCTATACGAAGAAAGGGCATCTAGTTACGCGTGGTGTAGTGATACCAAAAGAATAAATAAATGTGGGTGTGCTAGTGTTAATTGCAATTAGGTAAAACTATCTAAAAGGTTGAAACATTTCACACCTGCTAAAACTTCCATTTCGAACAAATTCTCGACACATGCCTACCGAGATATATAGTTAGCCTCCTTCAACCGTCGTCCTCCATTACCTCCTTGTCGATCCTTTACACGTGATAGACAGTTTCTCGAGGTGGTTTGTTATTCCAAATTCCGGATGACCAAATGAAGTTTTAATTTGTTGACTGTTTTTGTGTGTATGTGATGTGTGATAGTTTGTGTGGTTACTTTGGTAATAACTACTACGAGTGTTGTGATTGATTTGATGATGAAGTATATGTTGATGTAAAAATAAGGTGTTACGTCCCTTGTTTCATTATTAGGAACCAAAGATTATGTGCATAGAAGAGTATAAAAATATACGCATTATTTATAGCCAATACGCAAAGAACAAAAAAAGAAAAACGACACATTAACCGAATCTCGATACTTATCCATAGTAACGTAAAATCCGATTCGATCATATTTTCTTTAAATTAACTAACTAATACTCTAAATTTTAGATGAATGAGTTTCGTTAATGTAAAACAATAAAGCAAACATGAGTTATTATAAATGTTTTATAAAAGTAAAATATATACATTTTTAGATTAAAAGATCCAACATTTTAAATTACTAATTAGATATCTTAGTATTTTAAAGCATTATATGTTGTATTTTAATATTATTATAATTTTCATAACTCTTCTTTATTAATAATTTTGTTATATATACAATTAACTTTGAATACAATTACTAAACAATAATACTTTTAAACATTTAAGTAAGATTTTTTCGAGCTTTGTCCAATACTACAATTCGAAAATGAAAACAAATTGAAAAATCTATATCAGGATCTCGATTGATAACCGGCATTTGTCTCAAAACAAGAAAACAATGTTCGAAGTATCAAAAGATTTGTGCCGGCAACAAAAGAAGAGCCAAACTTTTGCATGGATAACCTACGTACAAGTTGGCAACATAACGTTAACAAGTTGGCAACATAAATATAAGTCATCAATGACGCTCCAATATCACACGTTAAACTTAAATAAGATCTACTCGCAGAATACTCGATGTTAGACAAGTCGAATTCGCATTTGAGATACGCACATAGAAATTCAAGTCGAGCTTGACGAAGGTTGTTCGAGATTGACGCAGCAATATTGATGTTAACGAGTCGAGCTCTAACTTGAGATACTCAAACAAACAAAATTACGAGTCAAGTTATGAGTTGAGATCCATGTATATCTATTTTTCCCTAAAAATCAAAAGATCAAATTACCACCATCCATTCCAAATTTTCTTCTAATGACTTCAAGTAAGCCCCAAAAATTTTAAAACCTAAAATTTTATTTTGTATAAATCATATATAAATGATCGCTTTAGGCCTTCTAAACCATCATTGAGTCGGCACTAAAAAAAATTGTACTTTAGAGATAGTAAAAAATGTTACTATTAAAAAGCTCAAAAAATATCGCAATACGTATATACATGTCAATAAAAGTTAAAAAAAAAGACGTCCTTAAATTTTCTAGGTGTTTTTTTTACG
>BQNB010111239.1:1752-17332 GCA_026074375.1 Tanacetum coccineum
TTCATGTTTTTTTATATATAAAGTAAGTTTTTTATATATATTTACGACGTAATTTTATTTGTTACATGTTATATTTGGTAGTAAATCGTTTTTAGGCTAAATATAAGGTATATTCATAATTTATATATATAATTTTTTGTATTATTGCAAATATTTTTATTTTTTGCTTTTTTTTAAACCGGGTTAACCCGACGGTCAAACCGGTTGAACCGGTAACCCCGTAACTCGACCGGGTCGAGACCCGGTTTTCAAACCATTGCAAAACACATAGCAAACATACATAGTAAACACAAACCACGTCAACACTCCCACCGTCCCATTACATACACCATCACACACATAGATCTATGTGTTTTGTTCCAGACAAAATGCCAGAACTATGTCATTGTCTTCTCCATCTAATCTTTTGATTTTTCTTGATGTTGGATTTTGGTATCATCACATGTCAGCCGGTTGTTTCTACTTCGACAAGATCCGCCATATGAACTTTGGTAAGTTTGTTTTTAAATTACACACATAATTCAAATCCAAACCCACAAACCACAAAACTTATTCCGGCAATTCATTACACACGTAGTCACTACAAATAACTTCGGGCGCACCAATAAGAGAGGTTTACTCATGATGATATTCCGACTACAATAAATTATGTAAGTTTATTACCCCTAATTGCCTTGAATTTTTTTCATGATTTTAGGGCTTTACTGTGATTAAGGCTTATGTAAATGAGTTTAGCATGTTTTTTTTATAAAACTCAATTTTGGATTTTTTTTCTATTGTTTTTTTGTATGGATTTGTTAAATGTGATGTTTATTTTATTGTTAATTAGGCTTTTGGAGGAACTGGGTACGGAACAATGGCCTGTTGCGCAATGTCACTGTTTCCACAATGCACACAAGCTAAACAAGAATTTTAAGTCATTCTGTAAAGTCGAGGTAATTTTTTTTCATTTCTATAAGTTTTTATCATCTTGGCTGTTCTTTGTTTAGAGATTTTAGGTATATCTTTCAATATAGGAAAAAAGATTGGCACGATAATGGGGAAACCGATGACGAATAAGGGGTTTGTTTTTTAATCAGAATGTAAGCATCTTGTTAATTTTTTTAGTTTCTTATATAGTAGCAATTTTATAATGATGATAATGTTATCTTGATAAAATATATGGGTTTTAGATTAGATCATTATCGTTACTGGCTCTAAGAAGGCAATTGCACCTTAGCCCATGGACTGAAAATGATCGGCGCGATAATGAAGAACCAATGAGGAAAAAGGGTTTCCTTTTAGAATCGAAAGGTAAGCATCATGTTAATCGTTTTAATTATTTATACAATAGCAGTTTTATGATGATGATGATCATGTTATCTTAATAAAATAGGGTTTTGTTTTTTCAGTTTGCCAGCCGTTGTGTTCGGATTCTGATGTTAAGTTGGTATGCCGGTTGTTGAGGCTGCCATTGGGTCTATTGGGTTAGGATATGATGTTACTGATCCGAAAGAATAGCAAATGTTAGATTACGTTTTCAAGATATTTATTTGTTTACCTTAATTTAATATTTTTGCAGTCGTTTTTGTGATTTTGTCGAGATCCAATTCGACGAACAGGCAAGGATATTCGGTGATGCTATAAGACGACCTTCCTGCAAATTCTTCCAAATACACACACAAACCAAATAAAATTTAATTAATAAAATCGCAGGCGATTAGGTTTGACGATGTTATAACAGATTCTCACGGTGGCAAGAGCACTTGCAAGCGATCAGGAAGTGCAAACGCTCTTGACAATGTTATAACAGATTCTAAAATTGTATCGTGATCTTTTGAGTTTTTTAAGTTTGATTAAATTGAATGGGTAATCCTTATTTTTATTTTGATGATTCAGGTTTGTCGGTTTTGTTTATGTAGTTGCGGCCATTTTTCTCTAATGAACAAGTCCAACACACCTAAAATCATTTTTTCGTGTTATAGATTTTAGGCTTATATATGTTTCATATGCTCACTTTTTGTAGCTTATTTTGAATCTTTTCGGCTTATATAAGTTTTTATGTCATGTTTCTTGGAATGATTAGAAAATATGACTTGCTGCTTAGCATCTTAAACCATATTCCCATTTTTTTTGCTAATATAATTTTTTGCAAAGGAATCTTTCATTTTCAAGCAGCTCAGTGCGAGTGGAACCGTGATCACTCAACTGGACCTCAGCTGGGCCAGAAAAGAATGAAAATGTGAGATGAGTTAGATTATTTGAAACTTTATTGTATTGTTTAATGTTTTTTTGCTCATTAGGTTTATTTTGACTACTAAACCTGTAAAACCCACTAGAGGTGTTCAGAAAACTGAGTCGCCAGTTGATACCGACGCTATGGACATGGAGTCTTTAAAGAAGAATAATCTTTCTGGTAATTTTTTTGTTGAAGCACATTAGTTTATTAATTTTTGTTGCGGTCTATTGACGTGCGTGTTTGCGTAACTTATATTTCACAATCTATTGTTACAGGTGTACATTTGTCCCTGTGAAACAAGGTAATATAACTGTGCATTCAATCTTCTTGCCTATATTTTGCATGATGTTTATGTGATTTCTCTATGTTCATCTAAGTAGATCAATCAACACCTTTCTATTTTTATTTTTTTGCATTTTTCATACCTTTTGGTAGAGGTGGCAGTACGACTGATGTACCTATGAGTGAGTCGAGTCGGATTATTTCTTATCTTTAACGGTTTAAATAAGTGTTTTTACACTGAACTTAGTTATAAAACAATAACTTTAACAAAAAGGTTTTTTTGGGTCAAACCAAACGAGTCTGGAATTTACCGTTCCGACCTGAACCCATTACCTAACCTACCCTTCTTGCCATTTTTGCTTTTGCGACAGGCATTGTTACTTAAATATGAGCCTAATATATGTTCTTAATCCTATTATACCGTATTATAACTTTCAAGGTGACGGGTCAAAATCTGTATTAAAGTTGAATAGGTATTTACATCATATATTCTAAGCAAGTGAAATAAGTGCTCAGACACACACTTAAAGTCTCTTTTCCCAAGTATAATTTGGTAACAAGTTTATTGTTTACCATCTTAATCAAGGCTACATTCCTGTGTGTTTTTCTCAACTTTTGTTCAATCATAGTTTTTTTTTCTTTTTCTTAATGTGGATTAAACTTGCCATTGCAGTAAAAGGATGCCTGAAAATCAGAGTTAAGAAACTTCAGTAATAAGAATGGATATGATATAAACAAGAATGGAGATAGCGGTCCGTTGTTGTTGGGTGTACTTGATGGTTTCTTGAAATTTGAGGTTTGGTACTTTCTTTCTCGCCCGGTAATGAGGCCAAACTGAAGGCTAATGCAAAATGGCGTGAAAAGATTTGTGTAATGATATGCATAAATAATAAAGCAACAAAGTAAGAGTAACAATCTAATGATGCAGTAAATGAAAACAAATAAACCTTACTGATGCATTTGTGTTCATTTTAGAATAAATTTAGCAAGGAAACAGTTTTATATCATACATTCAAATTTAATTTTGTGCCTTTAAATAAAGCAACAAAAAAACACTTGGATAAGCAATCCCAAACGCCTATCTTTTTTCGGGTCAGCAACCCGCTCAAAAAACAAATTCCTGTTGCACCTTCTGTTCCAGTAAGGATCATGGGCTCTTTATTTATGTTTGAGGGGTGGCTGGTCATGGCCGATAGATTATTCTGTTCTTTGATACGTTAAGATTTATGAATAAGTTTTAGTTAATAGCTTATGAACACCCTGCAAAATTTTGTTTCAGGCAACACTACTGAAGGAAACGTCAAATACTGATTTACGTGTTATGGGTATCAACGTATCGTTGGATCAACGACAGTGCTGTTGAGTGACACGTAAGTTTCATGTTTTGTTAATCAATGTGACTTTATATCTCACTTTTAAATTAATATGTGTTGAAATATACTTCTAAGCAGGTGGTATCAACCTCACATGTTTTTGTACCTTTTATGTAGCTCAACCCACCAAGGCATAATCATGCGCATGTTGTTTCATGGTTCACGGGTGAGGCCGTCTAGGAGGATGAGTTTAATGGCGTATAAGAAGATGACGATAACTAGGTGGATGAGGAAGATGATGAGGAAAGCAAGAGGAACATAAAGGTAAACTTTTCTATTTTCTTTTAGTTTTTGTGGCAACGGTTTTACGTTGCGGCTTTCTGCAAGGAAGGTAAGAATGGACAAGCTATGGTCTATTCTAGAGGTGGAAAGTTTTGAATGTCTAACTAATAACTGGGCCGATTTGGGTTATTTTTATATTTAACCGGTCAAATGGTTCAAGCTGAAGGATTTAACTTGGAAGAAAATAGGCCAAATGTAACATTTCTCAATTTCAGGTCATTTTACGACATCTATTATTCGTCACTATTTATTTTGGTCCGATACGCGGTTACTTTTAAATTAACTTTAAGATAAATCGCGTAGACTAGAAATAATCATTTAATGTAAACGGTCATCAAATAAATTAAGGTTTACATCAACCAAGTAATAAATAATTATTAAGAAGATAATTATTAACTTTGGGTATTTTATTTTTATCGGTCACGTAAAAGGTTTACGTTTCGCAATAAAATACATTCGAACACACCCTGGAAATACCTAGACTTACCTAGACTCAAACCAATACCCACTTTGAAACCTTAAACACAAAAATTATATCAATTCTTGTGTAAAACCCACTATAGCCGAATATGGGTACCAAAAACAACTAGAAATCTTCAAAGATATTGCTAAGTACTTGTACAAACTCCCTTTAATTAATATTAGTACCAAGTGTTCCTAGTAAATCCATTACACAATGGTTAATAACCTTTTTTTCTCTCTTTCTCTCTTGGATACTCGGCTAGACATCAAACCACACACAAATCCATAAGATTTTCATAATCTTGATAAATCTTGTACAAATATTGTGTAATTAAGAATAGTACTTGGGTGGTTTAACAAAACAATGTGTAGTTAACTAGAAAACTTCAAAACCACTAGGGTTAGAGACGGTTTGGTTTGTTGTGTGACTAGGAAAGTTACCTAGTTTCCTTGTCTATATATACACACTCTCATATACCATTCTACACTCTTACCACTCACACAATCTCAAACAAGTAAACATATACACTCTCTTTGCGTCGAGTCTTAAATCACACACAAACACACCCATAATACTTTGTTTCGAAACCAAAATAACACCTAGGGTTGTCATACGAAGTCACAAGAGGGTTACACGAGCTAAAGTTGAGCGTACACTAAGCTTTGGGGTTTGGTTTATTCGTTGGTCGTGCAATTCGTACGAGGGTTGTCTCCTTTCTCACGCACACTCGAAATCAAAGCACTAGGAACCATTTGTAAGTCCCGGTTTAACTCATACTACTTGTATTATGCGTGTTTCCTTATTAACTAGTCTATATGTCACGATAATATGGATATGCTATGCTAACGAGAGTCCATGCCCATTAAATATAAAACTTGCGTGTTATACGCAAAGTTGTTGCGTATATATACAACTTGTGTGGTGTTAATAAGTAAAGGAACGTGTACAAGGAGAATTCATAACGAGCAAAGGCTTAAACCTACTCGTTGCATGCAATGGAAACACTAACACAAACCATAACCTTGGCACATGAATATAAACAAATCTATACGTAAACTTTCAAAGAAATCATAACGTCGTGACTAGGGAAGGAGTATACGACCTCCTTTAATGAATGCATGTGGTAAACTCGACATATATAGGATCCACGTGAAGTGTTTTGGTGCGAAGGACCCTAACGAGACCATACATGGACCTCAATAAACCAAATTGACCCTATCGGGCCCAAGAGCCCATGTTCGAACCCAACAGGCCCAACATCCATGGGTTGAGGCCCGTGACTTGTAAATAAGCTCACATGAGCTTATCAAAGGCTTATACGGGACGTAAACACGTAGGAAAGAAATATAGGTTTAAGAAAAACTTAACGGACCACAAGCGGGCCCAATAAGACCAAACAGGCCCAAATGTAAGGCCCATGAAGTGGCAATAAGCTCTACGAGCTTATTAGGAGTCCAATGAGCTTATTGCAACCGTTATACACCCTTAGTACCTTTTAACAATCAAACGGATCCTAAATGAGCTCGTTAGCGCATTTCCGTAACTATTAGAGTTTAAACAGATTATGAGCCTTATAATAAGCCTAGGGAAGCTATTGGACCATAAAGAATTAAGCCCAAACCTTTAAAACTCTTGTTGGGCTGATAACGAGTCCAATAAACCCATTTTCGAGCTTAATTGCTAAAGGAATAAGCCCCATTTATGAAACAGCTTATAAGCTCTATAATAAGACTTATAAGTATGGAAAAATAAGTTAAAACCAATAAGGTAACCCTAATGGACTTTTTATTAACTTTCGGTTAAGGTTGTTGGGCCAACGAGTCCAATAAGCCTAAATAAGCTCATCCGAGCTTATTAATAAGCCAAACTGTTAAGAATAACTTGAATAATCTTAACAAGTACTTTTGTACCTTTGAAAACTAAACTGGACCATTAATAAGCTTAATGGGCCTTAACGGACCCAATAAGCCCATTAAGCATAAATAAGCTTATTCGAGCTTATTTATAAGGAGTTTCAGCTTCTATGACTTATTTGAAAGTAATAAAACCAATTGCCACTTGTTAGAACTCAAACAAGCTTAAAATGCGATTTTTACAAGTTAAAGGACTAAATATGTCAATTTTGAAACTTAAGGGTGTGAAACTATTAACTCACTATTTTGATAACTTAAGGGACTGTTTTTGTCATTCTGAAACTTTAGGGACTATTAGAAGCATATAAGGACTTAAAGTGTAAACCTTGTAAAGTTGGAGGACTAATTACGTACAAGTGAAAACTTAAGGGGTCTAAAGTGTAAATGTTACATTTTCATAAACTAGAGGGACTGTTTTGTAATTATATAAAACCTAAGGGTATTTTATAAACAAAAATGATTCCATGGACACTTAACATATCGGACGAATTATATTCGGGTAATATACAAGTTAACCTACGATTTAATAAATACGAATATTTATTAATAACTTTTATACGTATATTAGAACGTGTGAAATCGTATACCTTCCCAAGAGCCATTAAGTAAATACAAATACATTAAACATGTACACCATTACACAAGTGATAACAGTATATATAAACTAGTAAATTATTATAGTTTATACATTGAGTCTTTAGCCTAAATTTGTAGACTAAGACTGGCTGTATTTACTTAGGTATTTGATGGTGATTCATACTCGGATATAATTATCATTTTCAGATGACTATTTACTAAGGTTAGTTCATAGCCCCATGTTTTATAATTATTTAAATAATTTACATCCTTGGGGTGAGAACATGCTTTGTTTTACAAATTAGACGCAAGTGTACATTTTATACTATTATTACGTGTTTGCCTAAGTAGCGATAACCTACTGAGCCCATTATCATGAACTGCCAATTACTGGATTGTGAGCGCGAATGTTATAAATAGATCTATTTGGGATTGACAATCCCCGTTCGGGTGATTAGCTATCACTGGGAACGAACGTATACCATGTCGGATTTGGGATGTTACGGGTTAGAACATCATTCACGGGCAATTATTGGCAATCTATTTGCATTCACACATGTCGAGCTTCGGTGTCATGAGCTTAGGAAAACGTAATCACCTTTTATGATGTTTGCATCTGATGCTTAATCATACACTTGGAAATCTTGCGGTCCTACAATTGATTTACATAAACCTATGAATTCACCAACTTTATGTTGACGTTTTAAGCATGTTTTCTCAGGGCAATAAGGCACGAGGTGCAGTGATACATTAGAAGTCAATAATTGAAGAGTCATATTAAAGATTTGGGGTCTTATTACATTTTGGGGACAATTGTTATAAACAGAAATCTATATTTATACTGTTGAACAAATTTGAAGCCATGAGCTTATGTAACAAACAAGTATTTTGTTAATCTAATGTATCTTTTTCAAATGACTCGTTTAGTGGTTGTTCTCATATCTTGTGCTATTGATCTATGAAATAACACCCTTGGATATACATTATATTCCGCTGCTACCAAGATTTGGGGGTGTTACATCTAAGACTTCACTAAGTCTTTACACACTCACAAGATATATATACCATTGGATTGATACACAATCCAAATCACACCAATACACAATTTACACACTTGGATCTACACACAATATAATTTACACAACAACACTAAATATATGTAATGAAGATTTGTGATCTTAAGGAGGAAGAGAGAGATCACTTGATAACAATTCGTATATAGAAGAATACAATTGTTCTTCTCTTACACTTGATTAGAAAAAGAAGAATGGAGGAAGAAAGAATTAATCACTTGAAACAAGATCAAGGTATGTTAGTGATCAAGATATGTGTTTTAGAAAGAAAGGAAGAAGAGAGAAAAATGGATCTGAGAAAATTCGTGGCAAGAGGTTCTGTTTTTCAGATGGGGTGGCCCAGTATTTATAGGGGACAAAAAATAACCGTTGCTGGTGGCGGTCCCGGCGGTCCCTTATATATAAGGGGGCCGCCAGGCCTAAAAGGGGGACGCCACTAGACTTCGCTCCCTTTTTTGTCATTTTGTGGTGAAAGTTGTATCTGTTATAGAACCTTCTATTTTGGGGGGAAAATTTGAATTTTAATTTCTAATTTTAGGTTGTTATTAAATATTTTCTTTTTATGAATAAATATTATTGTTTTATATTTTTTATAAATACACATTTGTAGAAATGTAAGGTTTAAAGAAAATATTTTCTTGATTACTAATCATGTTTATTGATTTTTTGTTGTTTATCCTATCCTTAAGTGATTAATCTTAGAAATTAGAATTTTATGAATAGTAATTTATTAACGTTTAATTTTATCGTAACCGTTTTCACATTTTGTTATTATCAAAACATTGAGAGGTCGAAAAATATAAATAACGATTTTAAACATTATTTGTATTAACAGTTTTAGTCAGCCTAAAAAGTCCGTCGGCTTTATTAGAAAACCGACGCACTTAGCAAATTTTCCAAGAAGTACGCCACACTTTTATGAAGTGCGCCGCACAAATACGACCAGAAGTAAACATAACGTATGAAAACCAATCAAAAACCCATCCATTGATACTAATTGCTTTCTAACATCATTATATACTTTATTGTGGATTGTTTTTTATGTGTAGACTATGGGAGTGCATGACGATGAAGTCGGATCATCACGACCCAAACGCTCCCAACAATACGAAACGGTGGAGGAAGCTATGCATCCACATGTCCACCACCCGTATTTGCTTTGGGAAGGGTGTAACCAGGCTGCTAGGAGCCGATACAACACTAGGCTTGGTCAATTGCTTTTGAGACTCATTTATTCAGTATGTGTTTTGGATTGGAACGTATTGAACCAAATGGGTTGTGGTGAGGAGATTGATGAAATGTTGACAATCAAGTTGTTTATGGCTGATACAAATGAGGAGATATTTACTTCAGAAGCACGGACTAATGCTTTCAACATTGACGAACGAATTTATAGTGAGCTTTGCCATGAGTTCTATTCTACTTATGAGTTTGATGAAGTTTGTGCTAGCGATGAGTTGAATACCAGAAAGATAATCAAGTTTAGACTTTGTGGACGTGCTTATAGTTGGACGTTGTTAAAGTTTGCAAAGAGGTTAGGATTGTATAACTCGGAGGAGATCGAGGAAGAAGGATTTGATGTGTACTTTCAGGGTGGTTTACGTAGAGATGGCAGCAGCAGCTAGATGATGATGAGTAGTGTCGAGATGACACAAGTTGGTTGTGTGACCGCATGTTTTGGGTCACGTATGTTTTAAAACAATTCTCTAAAAAACATTATTTACTATTATTATTATATGGTTGTAAAATGCCTTGTTTGGCATTCAAACAATATTTCCGTTAATTCTACTATTAATTAATTAGGAAGATTATTATTGTGTGTGCTTTGTAGGTAGTTTATAATTATAACAGGAAACGAAGAAAGGCGCGTGACGAAATGACGCGAAGTGAAGATTCAAGTAATTCATCATATATAAGGGAGTATTATTTTACTTTCCCATTTTATCTTTCTCTATAATATTTCACATTTGGGGCAATGATCATATTAAATATGGGGGGAGATAAACTAGAAAAGTAAAAGACTTTATAAAAAAGAAATGGTTGAATTTTTTTTGAAATAATAACATTTTATTGATTTCAATAAAGCATCTTAACTCTGGATTGATATACATTACTAGCATATTTTATTAAAAACCCCAAAAAAAAATTATTGAGGATTAGATCCTTGATTGGGTATCTCCACTTTTGATACCTATGATGATTTTTATCTTTAGCTTTCTCGAGTTAAGGTTTGAATGCAATTGCAAGTATCTCATCCGTTGTTATGACTGTGTATTTGTAGTTTGTCGCATTTTCTGGAGCATTGGTATCGATTTAAAATTATATGAGTGTGCCGGTGATTTGTTAATTCTAGAACTTGTGCTTGAAATCTTTACGAGACCACAGTAGGAACACATTCGCGTGTTATAAATATTTTATAGGTTAAGAGGTGATAAATTATAAATATAAGTATACAATAATTTGTTCAAAAAGCTTTTTAATTAAATTATCTGAAATTTTATCCGTACAAATTAAAGCGTGTAAATGCAGGTATCGCTATTATAATGAAGTGCGAAGGTTGCAAACTTCTATGTTCGTTTGAAGTAGTGTACTTATCCTGAGTATGGGGGGAAAGCAAGTTTCCCTCAAGATTAGAATAAAAAAAATAAAAAAAGAGAAAAGAAAGTGATGAAGTGAAAGAAATGTTTGTTAAATTTACAGATAAGGTGGATTATGATTTTATTTTAAACCTTTTTTCAACAAATATAAAAATAATAATATCACTAAATAAATTACCCCTTTTGATGTTAATGGTTGGGTGCTTTTTGCCATGTGGTGAATGTTTATTTCTTTTTACAAGCCTTTGGTAATTTGAACATTTCATGACTGCGAGTATGAGTGACTTTCGTTTACTATTCTTTTCACTAAATTAAGTGAGTGTGAAAATAATCCTATCTATAAAAATTCGTGAGTTGCTTTGTCACGTTATCTATGCTTGTGATCATTAATTTGTTTTAATAAAACAAAATACTTTCTCTTTGATTGCTTGAGGGCAAACAATAAGCTAAGTATGGGGGGATTTGATAACGCTCCAAATATACATGAAATATCCCTCGAAAATGTGTGAATATATATATATATATTATTAATATTATATATATTATTTATATATTTATATATCATGGTTGCAAAATAGCGAGTCGCGAGCCGGCGGCTCGACCACCTGCTGCCTGTAGCGGTAGGCTGCGATTAATCGGGTGAGTAAATCGTTTTTATGTCTTGTTATAAATTTCAAAATTTTACGGATATTTTATTAGTTTACGATTTCCGATTATTACCCGGACACTTGACGATTAATCGCCGATGGTGACGGATTTTTGGAAAATTTATATATAGATAATTTTGGTCTTTCGTTGACCGGGGGCTTAGGCCGAGTTGACCGATATTTAATCGCCGAGGGGTTGGGCCGAATTACATCGCCGAGTTGGCGATTTTTTGCCCGGGCGTATTTTTCAAGCGAGTTGCCTTATTTTACAAGTTCCAACCCCGCCTAGCGATTAATCGGCGATTAATCGGCCGCCTAGGCCGATTTTTGCAACATTGATATATATATATATATATATATATATATATATATATATATATATATATATATATATATATGTATGTTAATGCAAGAACTATTACACGTTTGGTTATTTGTTGGTATAATAATTGTTTCAGGACGAAGAATGACGGAAATGACTAAAAGAACAAAGATATTCCATTAAATACACTAATGGTCATCAATAGAAGGATCTAGAAGTGAAGAGTTAATGAAATGAGCCGAAGTGCGACACACTTCCACCAAGTGTAGCGTACTTGAAAGCGGGTTAATGCAATTTATTGATAAGACCGAGTGCAGCGCACAAATTTCTTTGTGCGGCGTACTTCTCCTGCAGTTACTCTAAAATCATTATGATTGCAATGATTATGCAACCTTTCACTCCCCTATTTTCAGCAACTGATACCCTCACCACCACTATAAAAGGAGCACGAATTGGAGGTTCTAATCATCCCATTCTATCCGAAAATCATTCATTCTATCTCAATCTCCTCTATCATTTCTAGTTCTCTTTAGAAGGAAGTTCTTGGGGAATTGTTGAAGAGTTCTTAGGATCTTCATCATTTCCAAGAGTATAATCATTCAAGGAAGTTACATTTGATCTCAAAAGAGGCTGTGGAAGAAGTGTTATTAGTTAAAATTTCGGGTTACTATTGTTCATTTGAAGAAAGTTCTTGTAAGAATCATATAATTTGTTTATGGAATTGGTATAAACACGTTATCCTTTTGAATAAAATGTTTTCTGAATCTATCATGCTTGTTATGTGTTTTGTCTCTATGATTATGGAGTAGTCTATCAGGTTTGTTTGGGAATCATGAGGGTATTATGGATCAAACTTGGATAAACTAATGATTTTTAGAATTAATAAATATGACCTTGATGTTTTTATACTTGAATCTTTAATCATCATTTGATCACCACTTAGTCTGGATATAGGTCGAAGGACTCCGACTTCGTGCTTGGTTTCTAGTTGTTTATCTATGAACAACTCGATCTTAGCCTTGTGAGAATTGGCTGTTAAAATGATCATTAACCCAAGAATAAAAAGGTTTAATGCTCAACGTCATGTCTAACGAACTTGGTTGATCAAGTTTATATTTATTATTTCTAAAACGCGAATCAAACTTAAATCATTTTTCATAATTAAAAGTAAAGGCCGAAAGGATTTTTGATTATAAGAAATAGACAATCTTTTAAGTAAACTTCCCGTTTCCTTAACGGATTATGATAAAATTCATGAACTCGTTATCTCCCGAGTTTTTTCTTATTTACTCTTGTCTCCCAAACAAACATTGCTTTTATATCTTGAAATTCACCCTTATCTTTAGATCGTGACAGTCTATAAGATAACTTTTCGTAAAACATCCCGACTTTACTTAGAATCACCAACCCCGTGGAACGACCTGGTCTTACCTAAAAAGATTATACTATATACGTGGGTTATACTTTTACCCGCGTGTTTCTATCTAATAAATCGATATTTTTAGTCTTATTAATTTAAAGCTTTCAAAACGCATCAACTTATTACATTGACTTGTCGACCCTATAAATACCATAGACAAATCTTTAAAATAATATAGCACACATCGGGTCTTTTGACCTATATCGTTATGTGTATACAATCAAAGTTGATGAACAAAGTTAACAAGATAAGACACTATAGGATTTCAACACAAGCTTAAGATTAATAAGATCCTAATAATATCAAATACTTTTTTATTATATTTACATCACCGAGTAGTCATAAGAGGTTTAGCCTCTCATGGCTACGTAGTTCATTATAACAACGTGAAATAGATAGGTAAGAAACATACAAGATCCGGATAGGCTATGGAGCATAAACACAACCCGTATACAAGTATCAAATCTACTAAACCTGTTATTTTACTAAATACTATAAATCTTCTTCGTCTTCACCGGAATTTCGTGCTAAAAACCCAGAGATTGATGAAGATTATGAGAGAGAATTGGATATTGAAGTGTGTGTGATGATATGTGAAATGGCTAGAAATCATCTCTATTTATAGGCTGTGAGAGGCCAGAAGTGCGATGCACTTTATTATAAGTGCGACGTACTTTGCCTATGTCGGTTCATTCTTTATTAATGCTTAGAGCAAGTGCGACGCACATTCTGGGAAAACAGGCGCACTTTGTGTCTTTAATGGCTTCATTGATTTCGTTGATAAGTACGGCGCACAATGTAATAAGTGCGGCACACTTTCTTCAATTTCTTGATTTATTATTTCTTTCTTTCTATTTTTCCTTCCGGTGAGTATAAACACTTGTAATTTGAATACTTTGAGTTCGTACCGTATACAAGTGAATCTGCACATATTTCCTGTGATTAAGGATCAAAAGTTCATGAGAAATGATGAAATATATACAATTAAGGTCGCCCAAAACATGTATAATTAAGGCGTTATCAAATCCCTCCACACTTAGCTATTGCTTGCCCTCAAGCAATCAAAGCGAGAAAACAAGATTCATTTATCGTGGACGTGGAGAAATTATTTTTGTACAAGAGTTTACTAGTTTATAACATTTCAGGCATAGACATATAACTAAGCACCTCACATAGGGAATTGATGTGGTCGTCGTAGGACTTCAACAAGAAGTTTTACAACTCCCTAGGCAGAGCACCTAACCGTTGTAGTGTAGTAAGGCAAGACTCGGGGGTTGTTATCGTTCTCTAGGGGAATAGGTTGGAAATGCCCGATCAAGATCTAACAGAGGTCTATGGGGTTGAGAGAAGATTCTTTTTGTATTTTTTATTTTATAAAAGCAGGTAAAATCATATGTTTGAGAGGTTGGTTTGTTTTATATAATTAAACTAAATTATAATCTAAACTATTTTGGAGGTAGCTTATATGGTAAATGATAGTATTTACTTAATCATGAATTACTCCTCAGATTGCTTCTCCTAATTCTGTTGCTTTTTCACACTTGTGATGATCTGTTTAAGTATTTCCTAAGTCATGAACGAATTACACGAACCCGCCGTCCACGTAATATTCCGTTAGGGCAATGCACAAGTAAGGTAGTATAAAAACTATTACAAGGCCCCTAAGAGTATATTAAATGCAATTAAAATATCTTAAGAGGGATCAACCATATTAGGGGTAAGGTAGTATGAAGACTGTTAACGATGGTATTGTTTCTACACACTCGCATTTCTCTAGATGTCTATGCCAATTTAATATCTTATGGCTAGTCTTCTAAATTCTAACGCGCACATCCATCATAAGAAGCAACATTAAAAGGATCTACAATATAAGTTTCATGCAATCATAAGTAAATACTAAAGGATCTAGCCTAGCATGTTATAAGAAGGTAAAGAACACAAATCAATCAAACAACACATAGACATATTGAAATATTGAAGGGATAAAAGAACATTACTTGATTAAAACATGGATTAAAGACTGTTACAATAGGGTTTTAAGGCCCTAAAGACGACCTAAAAAGCTGCCAAACTCGAATATAAAAGTTAGTGTTCGTTTCCCAAAACTATACTAAAAGTTACACCACTTAAAACCCTAAAATCAGTTTTGTATATATAGGAAAAGCGTTGCGATGACGTCAGGTTATAGCCGTGACGCCGTCGCCACGTCAATCTTCTAGAGCCACTTTAAGTCAGCTACGTTCTGACGCCGTCGCCAAATCTCTGACGCCGTCGCTTTAAAAATCCTGACGCCATCGCTTGGAACTCGTGACGCTTCTCCACACTCTGTGAACATAATTCTTCAAGATAAATGGTGTAGAGTCGTAGTCTTGTCTGTTTCTTCTCCAACTGAGCCCAAGTCACGTGTATTTCCT